>VYZT01030099.1:0-18281 GCA_013400735.1 Pomatostomus ruficeps | reverse complement strand
ACGCTGGTTAAAAGATGAATTCTCGCTGAACTAAAGAAGGCTTGCAATAAAGACTGCCTTTGTTAAGTGTGTGCTCTGGAGAGCGTGGTCTTTGCTCATTCACAGATTTAAACCAGTGAAAAAAACCTTTTACTTCACTGTCCAGTGTGGTGGATTAATGGCTAGTATTCAGATGCAAGATACTGCTATTTTTTTTTTTCCCCTTGGCACTCAGTAAAGATAAGCTATGTAAAACATTGATGTCTGTAGCATGGGTCAGACCAGCCAACTAGGCCGAGGAGCCCCAAGGAGAGCCAAATACAGGACCACACTGAGACGGCAGACAGAGAGAGCAGAAAGAGAGAGAGGGCAGAACCCTCTGCCTTTATTTATATGTTTTTACAAATCACCGTGGATTGGAGGTAGAAATCAACACCTCTTAATTCCACTGGTCAAAGCATCAATCAATCATATTTCTCCACCCAGTATAGCAAATTGATAAACAACACAGACAGTTAACCAAACATAGATAGTTGTTAAGAAACCATGGCCATGTTTACAGAAGAAGTGTGAGAAAGTATTACAGCAGAGAGAGAAACACTGAGAAACTGCAAAACTCAGGGCAACAGATGTCCTGTATATTCATGCCTTGGTACACTGAAAACCTAGAAAATGTAGCATATTCTAGCTTTTTAAAAATAGGTGTAAAAGCTCAAATTCTCTGAATCCTTCCCTCTACAGGACGAGTTAAAAAGCAATTCTTGCTCTCTTGGCTTATTATGTGTTTATACACTTACTTTTTTTCGGCTAATTTGTTGACTACCATATTCAGCTAGCTGCATGATAGATAAAGATGAAGTTAGACAAATCCTTTTATTTCTAACTGAAATCATGGCTAAATCCATGCTCCTTGGCCACTTTGGGGATACTTAAACTGTGTGTTGCAAGAGGCTACATGCAAAACTGCCCTAAATGAAAAGGCTTATTTTTGACTGATGAGGAAAATACCTTATTTCTAGCTTTTGAGGTTACCTAAAACAGTTTTAGTGTATTTAAGTTTTAGAGAATCTTTGTGAAGTCACCTTTGACAGTCCTTGAGGTGATGCTATTTTTTGCTTTTCCACTACTTTGCAGTTTTTACCCAGTCACAGTTAAATAGAAGGTAGTATATGCACTAAATAGTTCGCCTATATAACCCAAAACGAAAAGTCAAAATTTTTTGGTATTTTGTTATAAATCCCTTTTCTAGCATTCTTCTGAACTCTCCTGTAACTACCTAAACAGCAAGCTCCTCAGGGTACGAGCTCTGCCTTTGTTTTGCAGAACATGAATGATAACACTCCCTGACACAGATGTTACTAGTTCTCCAAAGGGTGCGCCAAACTCTGCTGACATCCCCTCGATGGAAGAAGGCAGGCTTGCAAGTTTTCATGCCGGGGCTGTGCAAGTTTTCAAGGAAGTGTCTCTAGGGAAACATACATTTTCCCCATTTTCTCAGTGTTTTTTGCCCATATTAGTTTCAGGGCTTATAGGTGTGAGTGTGTGTGTGGGACCTGTGTTCTCCAACTGGTGATCCAGATGTGCCCCATTGATTTTTTTTATATATTCTGCCCAATAGCATTTCCTATATATCAGTAATAGGTTTTGAATTTTTTGTGGTGTTTTTGCTTAGAAGGCAAAGGAGGAGGCTTTTATTTCTTTTCCTTACTTCTAATATATGGTGTGTATTAGTTTGGGACAGTTCAAGTCTCTTTGGTTAGAACAAGGTTTGTTTGATTTCAAATTAATCTTATTTCTGGTTTTCTGGTTTAATACATTAAATTGGCACAGTTTCATGGGCAACTGCACAAACAGCTCCGATGCTTTGGAACTTTAAAGTAATGATGGAATTAACTTTTGTAAATTTTGAGTGATAAAACTTAGGCACATTTGTGGTAGAGTTTTAAGCTTTTTGGTTGTGTTTATAAGTTTGAGAAATATGAGAAAACAACTTTCTCTCTTCCTCCCACTCCTGTCCAGAGGTTAATACCAGAAATGGTGAAGTTATCTACAAACGAAGACCATTTGTTGCTTTTTATTATAAATCTGAATTTCTCATATGAAATTTACATATAGCTTTTGTGTAAAAGAAAAAGCCATTACAAAATGGCTAGTTCAAATTTGCTGTGTTAATTTTTTGTATAAAATTGGGTTTGCCATAACTGCATGGTGCATTACTACTGCTTACTTCTAGAATAATTTAATGGGAAAAAATAACCCAAATCTGAAGGAAAAAAAATAGGGATCTTTAAGGAAAGACTTACTTAGAGCAACTGCTCTAACTATATTATTTAATATTCTAGAATATTATCAAACTTAGTATTCATCCTTTGACTAACAACTGTATTCTAAAGAAACTGTTTTGAAATATAAGCATTGAAAGGAAGAATGAATCTTACAACATGTGAAGTGTTCTTCTTTATCTATGTATTTATACACAAGCTCATGGTTTGTTTTATTTGTTTGGTTTTGTATTTTCAGAGATATAACAACAATGAAAGGCACCATTGTTGCTCAAGTAGATTCAAGTGAGTCTTTCCAGGAGTTTTGCAGTACATCATGTTTATCCTTCTATGAAGATAAACAGAATCCCTCAAAAGGAGCCTTGAATAAATCAAGATGCACGATCTGTGGTAAACTAACTGAGGTCTGGCTGACTGTTTTTTGTCTTTCTCAGTAATGACATATTAATAGCTTATATACTGAAATAAAAGAACTGAAAATAAGAAAATGTAAAATCTTCAGTATTTTCATACACAGTGAGATATTAAAATATGCAGGCTTAATATTCACAAAGAGCAGCTGAAGGAAGAAAGTATTCCAAGAGGTTGATATTTGATATTTGCTTCAGAAACTTGAAGTGCCTTTTGCTGATAATGCGTTGTATGAGGCATAGAGTCTTGTAATTATAACCCGGATCTCCCACATAAAAGAATTGCTGATGAAAAAATGTCAAGATCCACTGATCACCTGTGTTTTTTTACTGTAGGTTTTAAAAGGTAATGCAGATGGTTTGAGACGTCTGTGGAATATGCACAATTTTAAATTCTCATTAATGTATTTATTTATTCTTGATGCCTTCTTGATTACTGAGCCAGGCATAGTTCAGGCTACTACTTTACACCGCATATTGTCTGGCCAGTCTTCATATGCCAGGTTCCTCACCTGTAAATTGATAAAATTGAATAAATTGACCTTCTGCTTTCATACACAATTAGCGCATCATTCCCTCTGGTCTTTCCGTGTAGGCTAAAGAGTAGGTGGGTCTAAGGTTTTTTCTAGTACTTTGCAGACAATGGAAACATCTGTTTCTGTTTGTGTATTTTGTGGTCATTTCAGCTTTTTAAATAGTGAGATAGTATAATGTAGCTTTAGTTATTCGAATATAAGATGTCTGGCTGGTCTACTAGTTTCAGGCAATTTTGTGCTTGTCTAGTGATAGAATACTTTTTTATTTTTATTTTTTAGATTCGTCACGAGGTTAGCTTTAAAAATATGACTCATAAGCTGTGCAGTGACCATTGCTTCAATAGATACAGGATGGCAAATGGTTTAATAATGAATTGCTGTGAGCACTGTGGGGAGTACTTGCCCAGTAAAGGAGCTGGAAACAATGTCCTTACTATTGATGGTCAGCAGAAAAGATTCTGCTGTCAGAACTGCGTTGGTGAATACAAGCAGGTAATGACTTCTTTACCTATAAATTAAAATTAAATATACATTAACCCTTCTTAAGTTTATCCTGTTACTAATAGCATGGGTATATTTCTCCTAAGAAGATATAATTAACATACACTTCTAAAAATGAGATTAATGCCACTGAGAAAAAACTATCTGCAATGGACCTTTTACTACTTTTTCTTTTTGACGTTGCTGTAATAGCGATATGTATTTGTTATTAATGAAAATATAATTCAAATTAAATTTTGTTAATAATTTTCTGTTTCTTTCTGTTGGGTGTATCCAAAGTATATCAATAGCAAGCACAACACACAAGCTTACTGGTCCTTAAGTTACAGGGGGTTTTTATATTAAAAAGTTCACTTGTATGCAGTTGAAACATTAAAAAATATGCAGAACATACAAATTGGACATTGCTGTGAGAAGGCTAACTGGTTACAGTTTGGCTGTGTACTTGTGCTATGTCTCATCTCCACTGTACAGCATAGGATTTAAAAAAGTTGTTACTTTCATCCTTCCATGCGTTAAATTTTATGCTTTCATTTCATTTACTTTGTTTTTCATTTATTTTTAAGACTGGTAAGACAGTGGTAATTATGTTTAAAAATAATTTCAAATCAAGTAATCTGATGCTGATGTCTTTTACGTATTGCAGAGCCAGCTTAGCTCTGAACTGTTGCTAATGTTGGCGGGAAGGTTTAAATGTTAATCACAGTATTTACAGTATAATAGGATAGCTCTGAAATATTAAATATTTCAGGGGAGGATACAGAATATGGGGATTTTTGGGTTTTTATTATTTGGCTTATTTTGCTTGCTATGTTCTGCTCTTAGTTTATAGGAGTAGAGTTCTGAAATAGACATTGTTGTTTTACGGGTAAGAAATTTCTTTTTCTGGTTTTGACATGCACACTTGAATATGTGAGTGGCCCCAGTGCTGCACATTGTGCAGGGTCCGTTCTTCATCTCTTCCCATTTCTAAGAAACGAGTGGTCCAAGAGAAGAGGCATTGCAGTGCTGTGTTGTAAAGTTCTTTAATGTTGCATCATGTGTGCTTGTATTTTCTCGCTGGACATGGAGCTCTGATGCTTTTGGGGATGGCTGTTCCTGTGTATGTGCTGTGTGTAAAGAGCAAAGCTGGAAAAGTGCGTATGTAAACAGCGTAACTGGAAGCGTAACATAAGCGTTGTTTTTTTGCCACAGCTGTACCAAAAGGGACAGGATAGGTTTTCAAGCTACTAAAAACGTAGGCATGCCCAGAAGCCATGGGAAGACTTGAAGAAACGTTGAATACTGTCTCTTGAAGAAACAAAAGTGCAGGAGATTAACTTTGAACATGAGACATTCCCACACAACCAGTGTAACTTACACTGCCCATGGAATTACGAAATGAACACGGAATTTTGAGGTTGAATGATAAATTTGTACTTTAATGAGAGAATATATTGTATTTGTTCACATATTGTTATGTTTTGTGTTTAGATATGTATTTGAGAGTGAGAAGGATGTGGGTAGCAAGTTTTATGTTCTGGTTTAATTTGGGGAGGAGGAGCAGTTTGCAGTACCAAGAATCTTCACAATTAGTGTCAATTTGTGTATTATTGTGAGAACCTCTAAAATTGAGACATGTTGTTTTGGTTTATTCAGTTCTGGCAGCAGATTTTATGCAAGTTCTTAATTCTTTTATCAAAATATTTGGTACTGTGCAGCTATAATAGGCTGTGAGAAGCTTAATTTGAGTGCGTGCGTGCATCTGTTTTGGAATGGTGATTAAGTATAATTCTTAACTGGTAGGTTTCAAATATTCATGGAGTGTGATGACTTTGGGGTATTAGGAAGAGAAGCTCTTAAGGGAAAATCCTGTCTGGCCAACCAAGTGGCTTTCTGTTACAGAGTAACTACAACAGTGGATAAGGGAAGGGGTGTAGATGCTGTTTGTCTGGAATTCTGTAAAGCCTTTGACATGGTCCCCCACAATGTTCTTCTCTCCAAATTGGAAAGTGATGGATTTGATGGGTGGGCTGTTAGGTGGATTAAGAATTGGTTGGATGGTTGCGTCCAGAGGGTAGTGTGGTCAATGATTCAGTCTTCATAAACATCGGTGACAAATGGTGGCCCTCAGGCGTCCATATTTGGAACCCAATGTTATTTCACGTCTCCATTAAGAAATAGACAAAGGGACCAAGTGCATTCACAGCAAGTTTGCAAATGACACCAAGTTGAGGGTGCAGAACACACCTGAATGACGGGATGCCATCCAGAGGGACCTGGACAAGCTTTTAGTGGGTGCATGGGAATCTCAGCCATGTCAGAGGCTTTACAGAAGTCCAGTTAAAGGACAAAGACCAAGTGTGAGGTGCACCTGTGTTGGGGCATCCCCCAGTATCAACACAGGCTGGGACATGAACAGATGGGAGGGCAGCCCTACTGAGAAGGACTTGGGAGTGCTGGTGGATGAGAGGCTGGACATGAGCTGTCAGTGTGCACTCAGCACAGAAAGCCAAAGGTGTCCTGGGCTGCATCCAAAGCAGTGTGGGCAGCAGGGCAGGGAGGGGATTCTGTTCCTCTGCTCTGCTCTGCTGAGACCCCACCTGCAGTGCTGCATCCAGCTCTGGGGGCCCAGCACAGGAAAGGCATGGACCTGTTGGAGTGAGTCTGGAGAAGGGACACTGAGATGATCAGAGGGATGGAGAACCTCTCCTATGAGGAAGAGCTGAGAGAGATGGGGTTGTTCAGTCTGGAAAAGAGAAGGCTTCAGGGTGACCTAATTGTAAGCTTCCAGTAACTGAAGGGAGCTTACAGGAATGATGGATCAAGACTATTTACAAGAGCACGTAGTGATGGGACAAGGGGGAATGGGTTTAAAGAGAGTAGGTTTAGATTAGATACTGGGAAAAAAATCTTTACTGTAAAGGATAATGAGGTATTGGAACAGGTTGCCTGGGGAAGTTGTAGATGCCCCATCCTTGGAAGTGTTCAAGGCCAAGTTGAATGGGGCCCTGAGCAGCCTGGTCTAGTGGAAGGTGTCCTTGCCCATGGCAGGGAGGATTGAAACTAGATGATTTTCCAACCCAACTATAAAATTGGGAGTTCTTTCAGTGTATGTTATAGGTGTCCAAAGTTGCTCAGGACACAAATACTTGATAATATTTAGTTGTCTAGCAGGGTTTATTTAGGTTTGAAGTTTATTTAGGTTTTTTGAGCTGAATATTTTCAAGGAGTTCTGTTTTTTTAGAAAAGAAATTTAGACTGGAAAATGTCACCAACAACCCACTGGGCCACAATTGGTAAATTATGGGTTGTTTTGTTCAATTGTAACCATGTTTCCTTGGAAATTATTCAATCTTGCTTTTAAAGGAGAACTGCTGAAGGAGGGAGTTTGGGGGAGTCATTATTACATACTGAAATAAACTTAATGAAAGAAATAATACAGAAAAGTTGATGTCATTTGATTCCAGCATTGTGTTGTGAAACTAATTATTTTGTGTCACATAAGAGTTTTAGCAAATGTTTTTTTACAAACAGTTGTAAAATAAATAGGTCTTACTGGTCTGAGCTTTGTATTAAGCAGTTTGTATTGTAAATGTCATACACCTATCAATATTCCTATACATTTGTAGTAGTAATAAATGAAAACTCCTTATCACTTGTACCTATCTATAGTTAATCACAATTTTTAAAAAAATAAATATTACACTGATTTCAGCACATAATTTTGCAATACCTCATCATGGACTTTTTTTTTTCTTCTTTTCTTGGAATGAAAAATGAAAACTTCTGGGTAATAAAAATTACAGTGGCTCTCAGAATGACAAGGAATTGGATTACTGCAAGTAATCATCTGCTGCAAAGTTTTTCTTTCCTCTGCTTTAGGCTGTTCCTGGGAGTAAGTAACACTGTTATTCCTGGGATGGAGAGTAGTTTTTTTTTTTTAAATGTCCTAAGTCACCTTTCAAGGTGATGGAGGCACTTAGCTTCCTATGTACCATTTTCAGAACCTGCTTTAAAAATGACACACACATAATCTTTAATATTGCATTATCTATTTTGATTTTTTGAGAGGTTATGGCTGTTCTTGCTTTCCTAAAACTTGAAATGATTGCAGAGCTTAGGTGTCTTTTAGTATTAAAAGCTTATGAAAGATAAGTAATAATTTCTGAAATAATTAAAAAATAATAAATAGGCATAACATAACTAATGATCACTGTAGTTATGTGCAAGAACAAGTTAATTTCATGATGACACAATAGCCATTTGTGAATACAGCTAAGTGCAAATCAAGCAGTTTTAAAAAAACTCTAACAATAATTTATCCAAAAATAAAATAAATGTGAGAATTTAGATAAAATGTCAAAACCCTCATTGAAGTGTTTTATGTTTTTTTATATCTTTATCTTATTAAACCTGAAGATGACAATTACTGCTAGATTATACACTGTAACTGTTGGCACTGAGGTTCAAACTCTTCATATGTAGAGGGTCAAGAGGGACTTAAAGAATTTTGACACTTAACAAAATGAAAAGAAACAAAAAACCACACTAGAAGAGAATAAAATGATATCTGAACAGGAGGTGACTAAAATTGTGTATGTTGTACAAATGCTGAAATATTTTATTTCTTTGAGCAGGCATTTTGTATTGTTAAAATGGAAGTGTAACCACTTAAAAAATTACTTTAGTGATTCACTTGAAAATTGGTACCTATGCAGTAAATTGGAAATGACCTCAAATATGCCTGCCATAAAGAAATGTTAACCACAAGCACACAAGTACGTTGTTTCAGTACTTCTGTTTCTGCTACTATTGCATGTTTTCAGTCTTCATAAAATTAGTTGACTTCCTTTTCAAGATAGTTCCAATGTTTGTGTCCTGGTTTGCTGGATTTTGGTACAGGCTTGACAACCTTGTTTTAAGGAACAAGTGGAATATTCTGTGACTTAGCTTGTGCAACCAACCATGCCTTCTAATTTTCAGCTTTTCCAGCTAAGCTAAAGCAATGTCTGTGTCTGGTTTTAAAAATATTTTGCTTTCTTGCTTGATCAGTCCACAGTGCTCTTGATTCTACCAAGAAAGCATTTAATGCCTTGCTAGTTAAAAATGTTCCTTTACTTTTTAAACTTTCTTTCTGTAACTAATATTCTTCTTAGAATATGACCTGGGATTTGCTTGATTAGGGCTTCTTAAAAGTGATGGTCTTCATCTACTGCCAAAAAGTGAGGGGGTGGGGGGAAGGAGCTTTAGCTTATTTTCTTCATAGGCTTTTTAATATTTTTGGACTGAAGTGATACTGGGTGAATACAAGCCAAATAAGAGTTTTTCTGATTGGAGAGCATGCTTTGCAGTGTCTTTTCACCTAGTGAAAATTTTTCAGTACTGAATTAAAGTGCATTTGGTTACTTCTTGATTAGATGAAGACTTACTACTGAACATTATTCAAGACTAAGAAGACTATGCCATCCCACTAAGCTGTTGACTTACAAGCTGTAGAAAAGAACACCCTAGGCAGTTGTGCTACCTTGTTCAATTTCTGCTCCTTGCCAAGGAACTGCTTTTGTAAAACTCATTTGTCTATTTTATCTCTGTGCAGGGGTTTAAGAGCCTTCACTGCATACAATAACATGCATATCAGTTCTGCAGCTAACAAATAATTGCTTACGTAGAATTGGAACTTAGTCTCATAAAGTGTATTGTTATCTACTGGTTTAAATAACACCACATACTGTGATAGAATGTCCTCTCACTTAGCACTTCAGTGGAAGCATCTAGGGTTTTCTACTTCGTCTTGTCCCATGCAGTGTCTGGGGGTTTTTCCGGTGCTTCTTTGCTATTAAGACAGAGTGTCCTTCCTCTCTTCCGTTTTACCTCGATAGTACAGTTAACTACAAAAGCTACCACTTCCTGCTGTTGTTGCTGTTTTATAAACTCTCATTTCCAAGTGCCTGTTTCAAGAGTAAGTACTCTTGACAAAGTCAGTAATTGTGAGAGTTGAACAGCCCATTTACATTGCAATATTAGGAATACTGACTTTTTAAATTTCTGATCACTTTTAAAGAGAAGTTCTGTGGTTTCAGCCAGATCAAACTGTAGTTTAGTAATGGAGTCTCTTCCTCATAGAGGAAACCACTTCTGTTTGCCTCAGGTAATACTCAGTTTGGTATTAAGTAGTCTCTGATAGTACTGTTGTCTCTTACTGTGCATGTTTCTATAAATGGAGGTTGTTAGATGCTTTTTACACCATCCACCACAGTTAAAAGAACTCTTATCAGCCAAGGAATAATAATTTCCCCATTCTTCCTGCTTAGTGATGTGGGGAGGTTTTTTGAGACGTCTTGGTGTTTATGACCCCAAGTTTCCTGCATCTCTGATGCAAATTAAGTCCTAGAAACTATCCTGTTCTACCTCTTCTTCTACTGCTTATTTACTCCTGCTTTCTGGAACTATTTGATTTGCCATTTCTTCTTCAAATGTCTGTCTTCCAACTATAGAATTTGCTGCTCTTCAGTAAAACCTATGTGATCAGATTCCTTAGACATCTGATTATCATTCATCCTAACTGTTCAGAATACTATTATGTTGATATTTTAGAAGATAAAATGAGATGGGTCCATCAGAAATGCTAAAGTGGCTTTGTAGTTCTGAAGAAAACTGCATAGGACAGTCAAAATTGTGAGGTGTGATTTGTATGGGAGCACAGGAGATTCTTGGGAAGAGGAAGCAAGGAGGTGATACAGCTAGGTGTCATAGTTATGATGGGTATAACCACATCCATGCACTGGTGTACCTGGAGTAGTTGCCTGGCTGGGGTTGAGGGGAAGAGAGAAAAGGCAGAACAGCTGAAACATTCCGTAAATATAGAAGTAACTTGCTTTTCAGGTGTCTTCAGCTCTGCTTTTCTCAGACAGGAAGACAAGTGTCTTGAGAGAGGGAACAACTGGCAAAAAGAGAGCACTGGCAGTTGAAGATGCCAAGGAAGAGTACCGGATAAGTTACCGATTTAGCTGTTTGCAGGGCTCAGCTGATGGAATGTAAACGTAAATCACTTGGTGTTCAAGGGCCACAAAAGCAACTGCTTCATCTTCTGCTCTGAGGACTTGGGCAAATGCTTTTGAGGAAGAATTTACAGTTGTTACTTGGGGAGAGATGATTTGGGTGCAGTATTTTAAGAGACTGAATAAATGATACAGTTTCTTATTTTGCTGTTACAGATTCTGCTGACATCTGGTTCTTTTCTTAGACATGCATGTTGCCGTGGTATCCATCAGACCATCCTTTCAAATTAATCTGAAGTACTTCAGCTGCTGTTTCCTTGATTACCTCTCTGAGGGATCTCTGTTATCATAGAATTTCAAGTAGTGAATATATCTGCTTTTCTACTTACAGAAAATTTTGTCTTCTCTCTCCTTTTCTGTTTGAACACAGACTTACTATGTTTCTGTCCTGGATTTTCCTGGTATTTTTCTTAATTCAAATCCAAACCTCTTATTCCATAAAGCTATCAGGGAGGTTTGCCTGGATTGAGAAGTATTTAACAATCTGTTTCACCATGGAGTTTTATCTACAAAGCGTTTCCTTCAGCTGGAAACAAATCTTTGGCCTGCTACGTAAAGTTGTAGCAATCACCTGCTGTTCTGATATTTTCCATTGACTGACCCTTGCATGGGAGAAGTTGTAGCAAGAATGCTCTCTTACTCTGCTGACATGTCCTTCATCATGCTCTCTTAGCCATGTCAAGGCAGATGAAGCAGATGATACTGCTGTTTTTTCAGTCAAGAATAAAAGTCTGTAGCACCGATGCCTAGATTCAAGGCACTAACAGCTTTATTGAACTACTCTTGCAGCCAGAAGGTTGAAGAACAGAGGCTTTCATTAGTTTCAGTTGCAGACAGAAATGAGACTTCTATGTCTCATTTCTGTCTGCAACTGAAAAAATATGTCATGAAGTTAGGATATTGGTCTGACATTGATTGTAGAGTTTGATGTTTTTTCTTTGTAGAGTACATGCAGCAAGAGCTCTAGACATCAGCTTACGTGATCCTTTCAGATAGATGTAAAGGAGAGTCAAAATTCCTTCTAAAATGATAGTTGTTTATAGTGGCAAGAATAAAAATTCCTCAAAAACCCTCTAAGTGAATTTTATTTCCAGGAATTCGTATTTCCAGGAATTGTTGAAACAATTCCTTCAGTTCTGGAATATGTCACATTCATCTGCTTTCTCGTGGATTTTGATAGCTGCTTTTGTAGTTGCCCATTTGAGTTGAACACTGTGAACAGAAGAAATATTTGAAATACATCTAGAACTAGTGACTTGCAAGAGTTTTCATATCACATTGTTTTATGTCTGTTATCTGTCATGACATACCTGTCATGATATAGACCTTCTTTAAATCTCTAGGGATAAACAAACACACATGAAAGAACGAGTGAGTTTAGAATCAAATATAATGAGAAGAATATTCAGGCTTCTGCATCTACCACATTTATGCTTTGGAAGAGGTCAAACATGCAATAGGATCTAGGAAAAATTAGGTCATCTCAATGCAGAATCTAGGTGGAGTAGTGAAGGAGGAGTGTAGTCAGACTACTGTGCATCAAGCTTCCCCTCAGAGGGCACTGAGCCTTTATTCTCTTGAAATTTTTCTTCTGGATTATCTTAGTTTATTTGTACTTAGTAATTGATACAGTTTTCTTTGCTAATTTGATTGTGTTTTAACTTCAATTTTGCTTAAAATTACAGTCCTCAAATGTACGTATGTTTTCATAGGATGCTGTAGATGTGAATTTGCACATGGGAGGAAAATGCTTGATAGTTTCTCTTGTGGATTGGTTTTGTGTAGATTTCATCTTTGAAGGAAACTTGAAGCTGAAGCAAGTTTGACTGTGCAGGTTTTGTCAAGAGGCATTTTTCTCTACTGTTGAAATACCATGGGGAGCACAAGGGGAAGCCGATATTTCAACTGAAATGAAAGATAATTGCCAAGAAAGCAGCTTTGGAGAAGAAGACTTGGGGGTCCCAGTGGAGAAGCTGAACTGGGATATTAGGAGTGTGTCCTTGCAGCAAAGATGGCCTGCTGGCTCCTTGGTGGTCTCATGGGCTGCCTGACCTCTGGAGGTTATCTTGTCTACCCCTGACTCAAACAGGGTCACGTGGAGCAGGCCCTCCAGGACCGCATCCGTTTGAGTTTTTGAGTATCTCCAAGAATGGGGACTCCACAGCCTATGTAAGCCTCATAAGAATGCTCTTTGAGTTGCTGTGTTACTCTAGTTCTCCTTAGTTTTAGTGATTCGTCTGCTTGTTTCTGGCAGCTAGAAGGGTACCTCAAGAGAAAGGATTTTTAAATGTTACTTACTCTGCAGAATGAAGTTAATACTGCAGATTCTTAGAGATGAAAGAGCATGTGTTGGAAAGAATTTGAGAGTAGAAATGTTAAGTTTGCTGAGAAGCTTGAGTCTCATCTGGAAATTTCACACTTATGGACAGAAAAAAATGCTTGGTTTGCTCTATGGGTGTTCAAAAACATTAGAGATATAGTGAGATTCTCTGTTGATGTTGTCAATGGAGGAAATCTTTGAGTTAGACTCTTTAAAAAAGAAATGTTTGAGATACCTGTATAATACTGATTGAATACTTTCAGGTATGCATTAGGTTTATTTTAATAATAGTGTTGTACTCCTTGGGTTTTTTGAAACGGTTTTAATATTTGAACTAGGAAGTTCTGGAAAGAGTAATAAAAATGCAAGAAAAATGTTTAGCTTGAGGGAGATGATGATTACAACATTTTAGGAGTGATACATTTAAAGAGGGTTGGGCCTTCTAATTTTCTTTATTTCTATCATCCCTGTGTCCTTTACTTGTGTAACAATATGTTTAAATTTCTAATAATGCAGAAATACTCTAACATTCTTTTTAGTTGTTATTACAAGAATAAAATGAGATCTTTGTTATTACAGTTTTGCACCTACCCACAGAATCTTCTGCATTGTTGGTATGTTTTTTTGGAAATTCACATTCTTTGTAGTCTTGATAAATTAGATCTAGGTTTGCTAAATTATTGCTAGATATGAATAAAAATTTTTCTTGTTGCTTTTAAATCTGAAAGAGGTAGGGTGAAGTCAGTAAACAACTCCAGTATTTTGAGGATGTATGAAATTCAGAAGTGACTGAAATGCTGTTGCACATGTTTTTTGTGTGCATGATCCTTTCTTGATATCACCTAAATGATGAGTATTTGAGGTGGTGGTTAGCAAAAGCTATTTCTGCTTTCAAGGAATTTTTGTCAAAATGCGTAGTTTGCTGATACAATGAATTTTTTTCTAATTATGCTCTGATCTGTTTACTATAAATCCATTTATTAAAACTTATACTTTTGTCTTGCTGTCTCTTGAAGTCACCATGGCCTCTGTTGGATTTATCTTTTGGATGTGGAAACTTGTAAAAGTTTCATTTGCCTGTGCATTGTTTTCTGATTATTTTGCTGAATGCTGTTAGCTAAGTTATTTGCCAGCATATTTGCATCAATGCTTCTGGAGATACATTTTGGTTTATTCTGAAGCTACCAAGGCTTTTTCTGCAAGCAGATTTTTTTATGCTGGTTGTCTATGAAGCACGTTCCAAGACATCAAGTCCTTTGTAAATTGTAGCCTCCTGTATTGTTACTGGTAATGTAACTTGGGAGTTCTCTGGACGCCCTGCTTTTGTCTCTTAGCCTGTCAGAGGAGATGAATGACTATATCAGCAGAATAGCTCCAACTTACAGGAGGATATAACTGCTACATTTTGGTCTTGCTTCTTAGTGTGAATTTTGTCAATATTGTGGCTGATTAGGAAGATGATGATCTGCTGGGTTTAAAGGCAAATGGAAAAATCTTAAGGTAGGAAGGAAATATCCTAGAGTTATATTTTATACACTCTTCTAGGCAGGAGTTCGATATCTTCACAGACACTCCTTTTTGGAGGAAATCCGCATCAAAACAGCATGTGGAAATTGTGAAGTTGTGTGGAAATTTTGCTGGTCTCTGCAAGATACTACATCAAATTTGTGGCAGAGGCATGTGGATTTGTATGTTTTTATGTGGATGCTCTTAGTATAGGAAAGATGACATTATAAACCGATAAATTTCATCTCTAGCTGTCTGTAAGACTGGATTTAACTAGTTCTTAAATTTGGGTATTGAAAAATAGGAAGATCAAAGATATCCTCTGAAGCTTCTCTTACTCTGAACGAAGTGAAGCACCTATGGAACATGTTTTGCCTTTCTTTCCCCCTTTCATCCTTGAGAATAGGGAAAGAGGGAGAGAGAGTGCCAAAATAATTTCTTTAGAAGGGAAGAGATATTACGTGCCTAAGTGACAATTTTCTAATACTTAATAAGGCAAGAGTCTGTCTAGTAGGAGGCCCATCATGTTTAGAACGAGGAATTTTCTCTATCACCGTCAAAACCATGATCCTGTTTCTATGGGCAGAGAAGGTGTTACGGTGCTTGAGATATTTGCCTAACACTGACTTATGTAATACATGTAGCACATCAGAACTATTGATTTTGTATGATGACCATGTCATTGGTATTTTTGCTCTGTGTAGCTTTTCTGTGCTTTTTATAGAATATTTGTTCCGTTCTGTGGAAAACTGTTGATGGACTGACTGCTGTGTTGAGAGTTGTCAAAATTGAGTCTGTTATCAGGTTCATGGAGTCCCAGTTCAGCGTAGAAACTCCTGCAGTGTGTTCCTTCCGCCTGGAGGACTGGAGATACAATTTTTTTCCCCCCAAAGTTTATTTATTCTTCATAACTTCTTTGCTGTGCAGGTGACTGCACAGTGGAACAGATTGCCCAAAGAAGTTAGGGAGCCTTCCTCACTGGAGATATTCATGAACCATCTGGATGCAATCCTGTGCAATGTGCTCTAGAAAGGCCTTGGTGGAACAGGGAGGTTGGACCAAAGGTCCTTTCTAAGCTTACCCATTCTGTGAATCTCATTAGCCATGCCAGATTCCTGTTCCTTTCCTTACAACCGTTGTCCCATCAACAAGGAGAGAGGGATAGAGTTCCTTCAGACTCTCCAACTCAGCACAGCTTGCTGCATGCTCTTGTCACAGTTCACAGTTTGCAGATGGTGGGGTTTGGGAAGATGGAGTTGGATTTTTTTTGGTTGGTTTGAGTTTTTTTAAGGGGGTTTGTGTATGTGTGTGTGTCTTTACACAGCAGGTTGGTTTTAGCTGGCTTTTTCCCAGGAATAATAGATGCAACCATAGTGCTGAATGCCCTTGAGAGGATGATCAGGAGAGTTAATATAGGAAGGATCTGATGAGGGAGCAGATGACAGAAATAAAAGTTTTCTTTTGTGTTTTTTTAGACCATAATTTAAGTCAAAAGCCAAGCATAGTTTTAACTAATGCATTGTTTTGCTTTGTTTTATGTTTTAGAAATGTGGCCAATTAACATCTTGTACTGGCTGCAGAGCTCAGTGCAGGTTTTTTGACATGACTCAGTGCATAGGACCTAATGGATATATGGAGCCATACTGCTCAACTGTATGCATGAACACACACAAATCAAAATATGCAAAATCACAAAGTAAGTGAAAAGGATGATGGATTTTCATCACTGCTAAGAGTAGACTTTTTTTTTAAAGTTTGGACACTGGGAGCGGGTGGTTTTGTTTTACAGTTAGTCTATGCAGATGTGACTTTTTGTAGGGTTTTTGAACTTACTAATAAAACCCAACAGACCATCTTCTATTGAACACCAGTAAGTGTACCCATGAGGATTCATTTCCTCACTGGCCTTTTTTCGTGATGTTGGAAAGAATTTTCAACTGTCTTAAGGCTTCCTGTGAAAAAAATGCTGAAGCATAATGAGCTCTGATGTGTCACAGAATGATAGTGCAGTTTTTTTGCATATGAATTCATATTCTCTGAATTCTCATATGAATTCCACCCTGGATTTTTTTTTCAGTCAAGCAGTTGATGGATAAGAAGGGAGGTAGTTATGATGCATGTAGATATTCTCTAGGTAAAGTTTTTTGTCTGGTAAGTAACTCAAAACGTGTGTTCTTCAGTATGCAAAGCAGCTCTCAACTTGAAGTTGAAAATGCTCCAGTGAATTTTATGGAAGAAGGTGTATTTTCATATTTAGTACTGATCTTTAGTGAAAGTATTTATCAGAACTTCTGCGATTTCTTTTGTTTTGTGTGAGTTGTAGAAGCTGACTGGAAAACAGACAAATCTTAGTTTTCTACATTGAAAAACTAGAAAGGGCTGACCTGTAATACTCTTTTTTTTCCTACTATTTTCTGTTTATTTTGTTTGTAAACTACGTTTTTCTTTTAGGTATGGAAATTATTTGCCACTTTTGTAAACGAAACTCTTTACCTCAATATCAAGCCACAATGCCTGATGGAAAACTGTACAACTTTTGCAGTTCCAGTTGTGTAGCTAAATTTCAGGTTAGCTGTTGTGCTAAATCTTTTCCTCCCTAAATATTTGTGTGCCTGTGTTTGTATTAAGTATTTGCATATTAAACTAACTTGCTTGTATATACAAGCTTGAGAGTTACAATTAACATAGCAGGTGCTTCTGGCTCATAACAATTTCTTTGATCAAAGTGCTGTTTCATAATGATAACACTAGCTGCTGTCTTAAGCTTATGAAATCTGATAATAGCAACCAGTTTCTGCTTTATATTGTTAGAAAATACAAAAGAATATCACTACTTATATTATTTTTACCACCTCAGCCTCTTCATGGATGTGAGCCTTGCTGTTTTGCATTGAAGATCAACAAATTTAGCCTCTTTTGTACTAAATACAGTAACAAGATTGTCATATGGAATGTAGTACTAACAAAGGTCTGCTGTGGAGAATAGTGATTGCTTCTGAAATGAGAGGTTAGAACCTCAGTCATTTCATTTATGGACAAAACTGGCTGTTTAAATTGTGGCCAGAAACTGGGGGGTTGCAAGGCTAATGACATGCACTCTGGATGAGGCTGCTGTGCTTGTTGAAAGTGTCATATTTTCAGTATGACTTAAGGTTAAAGTATAAGTGAAATGTGTTGTAGCCATTAATCTCTAGGTGATCAAAGGATATTTTTAAAGAATATGTTTCAATTTTTGTGTGTAAAAACATTTTTCCCAGATGAGCACTGGGTAATTGATAATTGCTTCCTCATGTGTTGTTAAACAGTTACACCCACACAGGGTTTTCCCATTTGCCACTGAACTTTGCTGTTTTCTGTCAAATGAACAGCAAATCAGTATTTTAATTGCTTCATTAATATACCCTGGGTAGGACCTCTGTCATGTAGCCATGTTCTGTGTTTCCATTATAACCAGTTTGGGAAGTGTCTGTCAGTGGAACTGATTAACAGAATAGCTGTGTGTTGTTAGTATGTAATGACAGACCTGTAATACTTCTTGCAAACTCATTTTTAACATGTACTTGACTGTACATGATTTTACAATTAATTGCATCCCCATGAGCTCTCGGAACAAATACAGCCAGTTAATGATGAATTCAACCCAGGCCTTCTTGGATTTGCACTTAAGTCAACATTAAGCAACATTATTGAATAGAACTGCCAGATCA
>VYZT01030097.1:19227-37173 GCA_013400735.1 Pomatostomus ruficeps | reverse complement strand
GTACTATATAATTGAGATTTTTGCAATTCTTTTGCTTTTGGTAATCGTAGACATCCAAAGCACCTGTGGTTCTCTGACAGTATCAGATTTGGATGGTTTAGTCAGTGTAATCTCCAGAGTGGTGTAAGCACCAGCATGTGCCAGTCCTAAATGGAGACAGAAATAAACTAGTGATAAAAAAAAATAAACAGAAATAAACAGTGACATTCATGCCCTGGGGTTCTCCACTCTGAAATCCTTTGTAGTTTCTTAAAGGTGGATTGAAATAAAAAGGTACCTTAAACATATCTGCTCTGGCTGGAGTGTCCGAGGGACAGCGTGTGGGCACAGGGCTGCCGGGGCCTAAGCCAGACATTTGGCTGTGCAGAGGAAACCTGATTCTGATCGTCCCTATGGTGGCACTCGGAATTCTGCAGGACCACAGCTCCTGCTGCACAGAGAGCTGGGGGAGCTCTCCTGCAAGGTCCCTCTGGTCAGTGGGTGGTGGCTCCCAGCTCTGGGCTCTGCTCCACACCGTAGTGCGTGCTGCTCTGGGACTTGGACTGCCCCTTGTTGATCTCAGCTGCAGAGGAAAAAACGAATGCAGGGTGAAGGAAAAGAAAGTGAGGGAATTTCACTGTGCTTATGGGGATTTCCCTGAGAGACTGTAGCTGAAGTGTCCTGCTCATTTGCTCGCTCTGGAGCAGTGCCAGCAGTGTGGATGTTGTGTGCTCCATGGTAGTAGCTCCACGGTCGCCCTGCCCTCTGATCAGGACATGCCTCCTCTTTGCAGGTGGACTCTGAGGAGCCGGTGTTCGAGGCGGTGATAAACTGGGTGAAGCACTCCAAGAAGGAGCGCGAGGCGTCGCTGCCGGAGCTGCTGCAGTACGTGCGGATGCCGCTGCTCACGCCCCGCTACATCACTGACGTCATCGACACCGAGGTACCGGCGACGCCAGCGGGGCCCAGCGGTCACTGCCGGGCTCTGCTGCCCCACACAGCGTGTTCAGGGCTCTCTGCTGCTGCTGTGTGATGGTGACGCTGTGGAGCTGCCCCTGCTCGGCCGCAGTGCCACTGGCACGCTGAGCAGTGGTTTGCTGTGCCAGCGGTCGCAGCCTCTCGCTCTGCAGCCGCAGGGTGCCCTCTCCAGAGCCGTTAGTCAGCTGTCTCTGCAGATACCCGCAGCACCTTTCTCTTGTCATCTGGTACAGTCTCCAACAAGTGCTTTCTGCCTGCATTCCTAAGCACTGGCAGCTCCTCTTCCCCAGGCTGAAGATTGCTGGCATTGATCTCAGGGAGGTTATGGATCCTCAGGAAGTGTCTGATGGCCAACAAGTACCTCTGAATAAGAAAGACAGCAGCTGTATGGGTCCAGGACCAACACACAGCCAAGAGCCATGGATAACACTGCTGCTTTGTGTTCTGGGATGCTGCAGAGGCAACCCAAAGTGGGGATGATGCAAAGAGATAATTAAGCTTTTCAGTGCAAGTTTAATTCCAGACAGGAAGTGAGGCTGACCCCAGGCAAGATTTCAAAGGAAAGCCCAGAGAAGGTCAAAGCAGCCTTCAGGTTAGATGGTGATAGGATGTACTCAGGGGTTACTAGCCCTTGTCACATGATAGGCACTGAATGGTGGACGACAGACGTTTCTCTATGTCAGGAAAAGGCTGGTTTAGCAACAGCCATCTCGCATGTGATAGATCACGGATGTTATTAAATCAGGACAGCCGACTGGGCTGTTGTGTTAGGTTGTGCCAGAGCTAAAGGGTGTTCAGTCAGGTTGTCATGGTCCACTTCAAACTGAAATTGGTGTTAATGGAAAAGGGACTGGTACCAAAACAAAGAGATGTGTTCAAATCCAGCCTGAGACAGAGTGTGTACAGCCCTCAGCTCCCAGAGTGGACGTGCAGGGTGATCTGTCCAGTCTGGCAGTGCCACACACTGGTGGCACATCCTCAGCTTGGGGCAGTGTGGAGAGTGGAGCGTTGGCCCCGTGTGGCTGCCTCAGACAGACACCAGGAACCTGTAAAAGTAAATCTGGACTTACTGAAGCAGCGTGTACACCAAACCCCTGGGGGAAAGGAGCGCTGAGCTGAAGGGAGGTTGGCCCAGGCCCTGGGCTGGGGAAGGGAATTACACAGCATTGTGCAAGGAGATGAGGCTGTCCTTGGGTGCCCCTCACTCTTCAACAAGACCTCAGTGCTTGTGTTGCCTCTTCACAGCTCCGTGTCCCATGTGCACAGGGGTCAGGGCAGTAGATCAGCTAAACAGCTTCATCGTGCTGTGCTCCCCCTCTCTTCTCCAGTGGCAGGTGCAGGAGGAGTTCTGTGGGGCAGACCAAGTGTGGTTTCACTGCCAGTGCCCCTTCCTAGCCATAGTTCTGCTGTCTTAAATGTAGCAGGAGTGGCTTTTCCTTAGTGTTTCAGTGCAGCCATTTTCCTTCAGGAACCTGCAGTGCAGACTGTGAGAATGGAGCTGTATCTTCTCAGCTGCAGTCTGGCCTTCAGTTGCCTCTGCATTTCCCTGCATGCAGAGTCTGCACCAGGACTCTGCAGCCTGCACACAAGTCCTGTTCATGTTGTCTGAGCTGATGAGAGTTGGCTTTAGGACAGTTCTTCTGAGGTTTCTTAAAATACATTGCATGTACCAGTGACTCATGTTTCTCCCCAGCCTTTTATTCGCTGCAGCCTGCAGTGCAGAGACCTCGTAGACGAAGCCAAGAAATTCCACCTTCGGCCCGAGCTCCGGAGCCAGATGCAAGGACCCAGGACACGAGCGCGTCTGGGTGAGCCGCAGGGGCGAGGGCGCTGAGGGGGCGGGGGCATGGGCAGGTGCTGTGTCAGACACCTCGTCCAGTGCCTTGTAATCGTGCTGATGTTCCTCACAGCAGTAACTTGTCCTCCCATGGTCCCCAGTGGGACACAGAGGGGACAGGAGCGAAGGACAGAGGTGCCTCTTTTACAGAGCACAATTGCTTAGTGCCAGTGTGGGGACCAGTTGATTGCCTTTAATCCCAGGCCCCTGCTGTGGCCTTGAAACCAGTTTCCTGAGTTGCTGGTGCCTGCAGATACATTTGTCCCAGCATGCAGCTGTCCAAGAACTGTGGGAAGAGTTTCTTCCTGTCTGAAGAGGCAGGAATCAGATTCAAAAGAGAGCTGTGAGAGGAGTGACAGCTGCCTTACAGTGACAGCAAGTTTCCACAGCAAATTGAACAGGGGAAGGTGCAAGGAGGGAGATGGAGATGTCCCTCTTCCCCTTCAGAGGTGCTTTTTTTCTCCCTAGCCTTGTTAAGGCAAATAAATGATGATATCTTCCTTTATTTCAGTAACTCCTCCCAAGCATGGTCACTGAATTGTTGAGAAAATGCTTGTCTTAGGGCTGCGAGCACTCAAGAGCAACATAAATGTAAGAATGGCCTACAGAAGAAGGAGAAGTATTTTACTGGCTTGTTCTGTCAGACTCTGTGTGCTGTGCCTGTGTCCTGGTGCACTCCCGGGGCACTGCCATCAGTGCCAGCATGGACCACTCTGCCTGCAGGGAATCCTCCCAGGGTGTTCTCCAGTGCTGCTGCAGGTGTGGTGGAGAGAGACCCCAAAATCCCTGTTTTAGGGGACAGAAAGCAGTTTAACCACGAAGGGAGGAGGGCAGGTTAGGTTTGTCAGAGACACACTGATCACACTTTTCTGGCCTGAAGGGAATGTTGTTGTGCTGCTCCTGCATAGTCCAGGCCTCAGCACATTTTGTGGGAATTCCTGTGCCAGTTTCAAAGCCTGCACTTCAGCTCAGCCTGCCACTGGCATCAGCCTTCCAGTATCTGAAGGGGCCTACAAGGAAGCCAGAGAGGGACTCTTCATCAGAAACTGTAGCAATGAGACAACAGGGAATGGTTTCACACTGAAAGACGGGAAAATTAGGGAAGAAATTCTCCCCTGTGAGGGTGGGGAGGCCCTGGCACAGGGTGCCCAGAGAAGCTGTGGCTGCCCCATCCCTGGAAGTGTCCAAGGCCAGGTTGGACAGGGCTTGGAGCAACCTGGGACAGTGCAAGCTGTTCCTGAACCATGGCAGGGGGTAGAATGACATGAGCTTTAAAGTCCCTTCCAACCCAAACCATTTTGTGATTCTCTGATTTTAGAAAAACACGTTTCATTTTATTCTTAGTTGAAATACTTCACCTGATAAAAAAGAAATTAAAGAACTGTTTTATTGTCTAATTGTACGGGTTAAAACTGCACATTTTTGCTGAGGTTCCTCTTTTGGATTCAGCCCTAGCTGTTTTATTTGATTCCACACCATCTGATATCAGCAATGTGTCACTTACAAACTGTGATCAAGTCATGTATTAACTTTGCATGGGAGGAACTGAAGTGATTGCACTTTTAGCTGTCGTACTGGAAAGGAGGATTTCCAAGATGTTGGAGCTCTTGTGAATCCTTCCCAATTATTTTTTATATTATTCTTCATCTGAGGTGGCAGCTTTTCTGCTTTGTGACAAGACAAAGTCTTGTTAAATGTTTGTTGCTTGGTGTTCAGCAGTCCTTCTGCAAGGAAAACCTGGACAGTCCTAAATTCTAGTGATGATCTCCCTGTTCCAGAAAGGGCCCAGGGAGTCCACTGGATGCTGAGCTGTTCTAAACCTGAGACAGAAGCCTCCTTCCAGGCAGTGATTACAGGGGAAGTTACAGCTCTCCAGGTCACAGCTGCTATTTAACAGTCATGGAGGAAATAAGACAAATTCAGAGACCATCTCAGAGAAAAGAAGGTAGAGGGAAGGCAATTTTGAAATAAAATACACAACATTTAAGAGACAGTTCCTGGGAAAATACTTAATTAGTTTTCCAAGCTTCAGACAGCCTGACTTGTTTCTCAGTTAGTGGTGAACAAAGTCCCCTAAATCAGGCCTGGATGTCACTTGCAAGCAAGAGGAGATTTTGTGTTGTGAGGAGGCTGCAGGGAAGCAGCCATTCTCCTCCAGATTCTCTGGGGTCATGAGAAGCTTGGGAAAAACGGTGGAAAGAATACAAAAGGAGATAGAAAGGAGCGAACTTCAGCACCTGTCGGAGGCAGCTTGTCTTCTCAAAGTGCCACTGATGTTAGGAGACACAGCCCTCCAGCAGCCAGCTCCTAACACCTCTGTCAGTTGTCTGCCACATGCTCTGAAGAGTTTCTCTCTTCCCTTGCTTGCTGAGCATAGAGAGAGTGTGAGTGCCTGAGCCACGTTAGGTCCTTCTCCAGAGCGGAGATGGAAACAGGGATTTAGAGGCCGCTTTGTGCCAGGAAGGGCTCAGAGTTTCTTCAGGTTGTTCCCCTGAGGTGACCCTTTGGTTGTGCAGGGATTGACTTGGCTTTGCTGTCCCTCTGTGCCCAGGAGCTAATGAAGTGCTGCTCGTGATCGGCGGCTTCGGCAGCCAGCAGTCCCCCATTGATGTGGTGGAGAAATACGACCCCAAGACCCAGGAGTTAAAGTCCCTTCCAACCAGGGACTGCTGAGCACCGCTGGGCTGGCCAGGCTGTGAGCAAACACTGATCCTGCAGCACCAGCTGGGTCAGGCTCTCCTTGGGCTGTCCTGTGCAATCTGCTGAGGATTTCTGACAGAAATTCTTCAGAGATTTACATGGTGAATGCTGAAACCACTTCAGCTTGCAGAGTGACTGAGGGAGAGGGGGTTGTTGTCACAGACCTGATCAGCTGAGCCTGCAGAGACCCACATCTTGGTTGTGGGAGTGAGAGCTATCATGTTTCTTAGTGAAGGGGTGTTAAGCTCTAAGGTTAGTGATGATAATTGGAATGTCAATAGGAACGGTGTAATCAGTGCAGTCTTCAGGCTGCTGCATGATCCCACTGCCTGCAGTGTTTTGGAGCATAACAAAAAGACAGGATTCCTTCTCTGAGGAGTCTTTCTACCCAAATTAAAATCACCTTTATCTGTGTGAAATGGTGGAAAATTGCCTCTTCTTTAATATCACCAATCATGGCAGACTCAGTACCACCTGGTGTTCCAGAATTCTGATGTTTATTGGAGGCTAAAAGTTTCATCAGATATTCAGAGTCCCCACTTTTCCCCATTACCAGGGTCTGCAGGAGCTGGGGGGGGCTAACAGAATGTCCCAAATGCATCAAAAATTATGCAGCAGCACAGGGTAAATGACATTTAATGCGAAATATTGGAGTGCAGAGAGACATGGTCCTGAGAAGAGAGCATGGCAGGGGGAGGCAGACATGGTCACTCAGGCTGTGTCCTTTAAATCCACAGTGCTGCCTGCTCTGGGGCACTGGGCCATTTCCCAACGCAGCAGCAGAAGAGGGTGGAAAAGCAGTGCTTGGTCCCCATGCCCAGTGTTGTTTCCTCTCTTTGACCTTGGTGTTGCTTTGCTGTCTCAGAGCATCACCCGCAAGAGGCGCTACGTGGCCACGGTGTCCCTCCACGACCGCATCTACGTCATCGGGGGCTACGATGGGCGCTCCCGGCTCAGCTCCGTGGAGTGCCTGGATTACACCTCGGACGAGGATGGCATCTGGTACTCCGTGGCTCCCATGAACGTGCGGCGAGGGCTGGCGGGAGCCACAACCCTTGGAGGTACGGCCTGGTCACTGCCAGGGCAGAACAGCCTGCTCAGCTCTGGCCTGAGGTGCCCTGAGATGTGAAGAGTGGGCTGGCTCTGGGGGAGGAGGGGAGCCTGAGATTCTGCCTTCTCATCGCTGGGATGCAGAAATGGAAAACTTGCCCACATATCCTGAGAGGAGCTCTGCCTCCGCTGCATTCCTGCAGCACATATCTGTGAACCAGGGAAAGGGGCTCTGAGAGAGACTGTGGAGTGGGAAGCTGAGGGTGGTGACAATGTTGGGCAACACTGAGCACAGGACAGCGAGTACAGCTGTGACCATCCAGTGCTGGTGAGACTGGAACGTGTGCAGGGAAGGATGAGGACTTTGGGGAGGTACTACTGCTGAGCACCGCTGGGCCAGGGTTTGGGTTTGGCATTGCAGTGTTTCAGTGGTTCTGCAGCATGAGAAAATAGCTGGATGTGCATGTTCTCTTTCATCCATCAGCAAGAAGCAGATTTAAGGGCCAGATGGGATTTGTGTTTGTTTGTTGGGCCTGTGAGCAGGCTGATGCAGTGAGCCAGGCTGAGGAGCCCGGGTTCCCCTTGGCTCCCAGCATGCCAGGGTCTGTGTTCTGTGGTTTGCAGTCCGTGCTGTAGCTTTGCTCCATGTGTGAGGGCCCTCACGCTCCGTGTGCGTGGTTGACGGGCCGGGCCCCACCTCTGTCGTTGCAGACATGATCTACGTGTCGGGCGGGTTCGACGGGAGCCGCCGCCACACCAGCATGGAGCGCTACGACCCCAACATCGACCAGTGGAGCATGCTGGGGGACATGCAGACAGCGCGCGAGGGAGCCGGGCTCGTGGTCGCCAACGGAGTCATCTACTGCCTCGGTGGGTACCCTCAGCACCTCGGGGAGCTGTGCAAAGCCGGCCTTTCCACCCAGTGACCATCCAGCCTGGCAGGTCCGTGTTGGAAGGGGTTTAACCTCACTGGGCACTCACAGCTGTGTCAGTGCTGCCTGACCTCACTGTTCCCATCACGGGGGCTTGGACTGCCGCAACCAGATCACTGCAGGAAATGCTGCACGCTGCAAACTGCTCACAATTTACACACACTGCATTTGAGGGATGGCTGAAGTGTGGGGGATAAGCAGTGCCAGCTGAGGCTGTGTGCGGCCTGGGCAGTGTGTAAATGCCCGGAGATTAAGCAGGTAGCCAGGGGACAGCAGGTGCAGCTGCACCACACAAAGCAATGGTGGCTGTAGTGCTCCAGAAATGTATCCTGGGCCGTCTGTTCTCCAGCTTCTTCCTGTAGCACTCATTTCAGTCTCAGAGCACCACACCAGCTGTGAATACAGTGAGATCACCAGAGGACAAAGCACGCTGAAGCTTGTTCTGTGGGTCACCTTCTGGGCCCCAGAAAAGGCAGGCCCAGCATTGCACCCACATCTGTTGCAGTTCTGTTCCTGGGGAGTCACAGACCTTAGGCACTGCTTTCATAGAACCACTGAATGGTTTGGGTTGGAAAGGACCTTAATCTCATTCCACCTCCTGCCATGGGCAGGGACACCTTCCACTATCCCAGGCTGCTCCAAGCCCTGTCCAACCTGGCCTTGAACCTGGCCATAAACCAACCTGGCTTACGGGTTTCACTTCCCCTTCCCAAATTCCTCTTCCTCATGCTGTCCCACGGGGTGGATGGCAGCACCCTGCTCCTTTGCTGGGCTTGCACAGAGAATTTTTAGTATCCTCCTGTGAAAAAGCTCTTGAGAGATCCCAGCCTACAGAGTTCAGCCTCGTGCAGCTGCAGCTGCAGCACAGACCTGAGCAGAGACCTGGGAGCTGCACATCTGCAGGGCTGCACCAGCAGTGGCCTCGGTGTGCTCAGAGGCAGTGCCATGGGGCTGGCCTGGATTGCTGCTTTGGGGAGGTGACGCTCTCCCATGTGTCCCAGCACAGTGTGGGGGCAGAGCTGGCTCTGGGCTGGCTGCAGGATCTCTGGGGGCAGAGCTGGCTCTGGGCTGGCGGCAGGATCTCTGGGGGCAGAGCTGGCTCTGGGCTGGCGGCAGGATCTCTGGGGGCAGAGCTGGCTCTGGGCTGGCTGCAGGATCTCTGGGGGCAGAGCTGGCTCTGGGCTGGTGGCAGGATCTCTGGGGGCAGAGCTGGCTCTGGGCTGGCTGCAGGATCTCTGGGGGCAGAGCTGGCTCTGGGCTGGCTGCAGGATCCTCTGTCCCTCCGGGCTGGGCTGTGCCAGTGGCAGTGCCACTCTGTGCTCGGGGTCCACCAGGCACGTTTCTGCTCTCCACACAGAAAACATTCTCCCAGAGTCAGCCCCATGGTTTGCTCCTGTGTTTTGTTTCAGGAGGCTACGATGGGCTGAACATCCTGAATTCCGTCGAGAGGTATGACCCCCACACTGGCCACTGGACAAATGTCACTCCAATGGCCACCAAGCGCTCAGGTAAGAGCCCGCAGTGCCTTGAGGTCAGTGTGTTCCCTGCTGCACTGAGGGGGCAGTCACAGCTGGTGTGTTCTGCTGCCCGGGAGGGTGCTCTGGCCCAGTGGGTGGTTTGGCTTTGAGAAGGGATGGTTTTATGGCACACTGGCTTGAATTCCCAATATTTTCAGATGCCTGCTGTCTCCATGCCATGTCAGGGTGTGTACAGGGGAATGTAGTGGCAGGGTTAGAGGCTGCTGGGAGGGAGAGGAAATGCTGTGTGACTTCCAAAACCAGGAGCAGTGCTTGGCATGGAGGAGAGCTCACAAGGCACAAACTGACCGTAGCACTTGTCAGCTGCACGGGACATGGTGAGGGCAGGTGTGCCCTGCCAGGCTGCTCCTTCACCTGAGCCCTGCCCCGGGGCAGCAGAGAGCAGCACTGCCCGGCAGTGCCACCCTGCAGTGAGGTTACACCAATGGTGCAGTCACACAATAATTACCCCACCAACTCTTCACTTGTCTCCCTGCCTGGAGTTCTATCTAAGCCTTAAGTTGGCAGGTGTATCTAGGACAAAAATACAGTTTAAATCTTATTGTTGGAGTATCTTTCTATTTAAGCTCTCCTTCATTTCTCAGAGGAGTTGCCTGGGGCTCCTGTGTGCCCAGTTGTGTTGACCTCCTGCTCTTGCTGTGTGCCTCAGACCTCCTGCCTGTGTGTGCAGGGGGAGGCTGCTCAGGGCCTCCCCACCTGTGTGGCTCCCAGTGCTTACAGTTATGTGCTCACAGACCCTCTTTCAAATCCCTTTTGATGTTGCGTTTTCTCTGCTTCTTTCAATAACGGCCCCTCGCAGTCAGCCTGGGCAGCACTGCTCCATGTCATCCCTGTGCAGTGTTCCTGCTCAGGGACAAGTACTGCGTACTCAATGAAACTGGGCTCTGTTCCAAAATCATTTCAGCTTTCTTGTGCCTGCAGTGGCATTCACCAAAACCCCAGTCTTTAAATATTTATTCCTGTGGCAGGGATATTCCTGTTAAGTGTGGGTTTATCTGCCAAGAATGTATTTGATTTAGGAGTTGGGCACTTTCCACATCCAGGAAGACCCTACATATAAAACACAGGATAAAATCTGCAGGTTTTTCTAGGTCAGAGGCACCGTGTGAGACCAATCCATGAAGCTTGAGGATCAGATGGCTCTCCCCAAGGGGTCTGCTTTGGGCACCAGAGAAGATTGACTTTGGTCAAGACCAAAAGCAGAGTTCAAGGGAAAAGCCTTCTACAGCAGGCATTTTCCAGGTCTGTGCTCCCCACAGGAGCTGGAGGCTTTGCCTTGGCTGCAGCATGAGCTCCGTGGTGCCACAAGCAGGAACATGGTGAGGCTCTTGACCCCGGCACTGGCTCAGCTGGTTCCTTCCTTGGCACTGTGACCTGGAGCACCAAGATCTGAAACGTGGGAGTGCCCAAGGGCCTTTTTTTTTGCCCAAGTTTTTGTGCTGCCACTCTGGCACTAAAACCCTAACTGCTCACAGCTTAGGTACTTGAAACCTTCGTCGTGGTGACCTTGGACCCTGTCGGACTTCTTTTGCCCCCCCAAAAACCCTCTAAGAGTTATCCACATGCAGGTCTTTGAATTCCAAGACCAGGACTAAAAGTAATCTTGGCTTTATTCACAGAGATCATTTCCTCCTTGTTTCTTTTCACCTCTTAGGACAGATTTTGGAGAGAGGCTACCCCTCAGAGACCTTGGCCATATTGCATTGCTGGACCTGATTTCCCTGATTAGGCCTCGGTTTGGTCTCTTCAGCCAAAGCTCCTGGAGAGCCCAGTGGGCCAGGCTGGCCATTCCCAGCTGTTCCGGTGCTCTCAGCACAGACAGACAGGGAAAGCGAGGATGTGTTTAGTGCAACAGAAAGTCTCTCATACCCTGTTTGTAAAGAAACAGATCCGTGCCCTAGAGCTGCAGGGTGGCTGGCTCATTTCTGTCAGGATATTCATCAGTGCAGTAGTTTTGTGTTGGTGGTGACAGGGCTGACTGTGTTCCCAGGTGCAGGAGCCCCCGAGGCCACCGAGTGCATGGTAAGGTCAGTGTCCTCCAGTGCTGTACCTGAGGGGCTGCCAAGGAGGAACCGAGGTTGTCAGGAGGGTTATTTGCTGCTGGATTCATAAATTCCCAGTTGGACCAGCATATCATTGTCTGCTTGCACTGTGAGAACAGCTGTTCAGGCAGCTGCTCCAGCCGCCTCTGCGATGGTGTAGAAACCAGTTTTCATTTCCCTGTCTTCCGGAGGAGGAATGTCAGGGAAATCCCTCCTCCAGCTTTGCATGGAGCAGTGTGCAGCTACTCTGCAGGCTCCAGCCAGGAGCTGGGTGACACCAGGGAGTCAGGAACACCAGAGGAACCTGTCTGTTTGCTGACAGTCCCAGCCAGCTGCCTGCCAGTGAGCGGGCTGGTGAGGAGACTCTCATCTCACACGCCTGTGGCCAGGTGTCAGCCCAGGGAAACCTCCTGTGCTGCTGTGCTGCCTACGCCCCCCATGCCGTGGAGTCAGCAGTGTTCAGTGGAGTGACATCTTCTCATGTGTCACACTGGAGACAGTGACACAAGACACAGTTATCAGCTCTTGTGGGGGAGGCACGAGCATGAGGAATGTCCTGTCAAGAGGGAGGACTTGACCTGTTCAGCCGTGTGACAGTGAGCCCGGTGCTGCTGGTGTCACTCCTGGGTGTGACTGTGCCGCCTTCTCTCCGCAGGGGCTGGCGTGGCCCTGCTCAATGACCACATTTACGTGGTGGGTGGGTTCGATGGCACGGCGCACCTCTCCTCCGTGGAAGCCTACAACATCCGCACCGACTCCTGGACCACGGTGACGAGCATGACCACGCCCCGCTGCTACGTGGGCGCCACGGTGCTGCGGGGCCGGCTCTACGCCATCGCCGGGTAAGCCCGGGGGTCCTGCAGCTCTGGGCGCTGAACGGGTGACCTCAGGGGACACAGCTGCTGCCCCTTCCACCGGGCCTCTCCTCACACTGACGCTTGAAGCTCTAGGAGAGGAGACACCCCCAGGGCCAGCGTGCCCAACCGGAACGGGCAGCACAAAGGTCCGGGGCCTGGCAGGCGGGAGAGCGGCAGCAGACAGCAATGGCAGCCTGATGCAGGGGTTGTAATTTGGGCTGCTCCTGCTGTATGCAGCTGTCCAGCCTCCCAGGAAGAGCTCTGAATGCCTCTTCCTCCGGCACCGTCCTTCATTTGTAACTTTCTGTCCTGGCAGATACGATGGCAACTCCCTGCTGAGCAGCATCGAGTGCTACGATCCCATCATTGACAGCTGGGAAGTGGTCACCTCCCTGGGGATGCAGCGCTGCGACGCGGGAGTCTGCGTCCTGCGGGAGAAGTGATCAGGAGGGAACGCACAAAGAAAAACGTTCTAAAAAGTCTCGGCTGGAGGAAGAGTCCCAAGTGATTTGCAGTGACTGTTCTTGAGAGTTGTGGATGCTGTGGGAATAGGCACCAGAACAGCAGCTTTCTGTGCTGCTTGTGACTAGAGCATGTGCATAACTGCGTGATCTCAGCAGTCATTTGGAATCGGGGGCTCTCTGGGAAGCTGGAGGAAGGGGGTGAATGGGTCAGGAGAAGCTGCACTCTCTGCTGTTCCTGTGGCTCAGTCTGTGGGCAGAGCAGAGTTGCCCCAGCCTGGTCTCAGGCAGCCTGGTGAGCCCTCCCAAGGACATGTACATACCACTGGGTCACCTCTTCAGCCACCGCGGGACCCGCGGGTGCTCGGGTCGCTCTCAGCCGCGTGGATGTGTGAGGGTGAATCCAGCTGCTCTTGTGTTCCAGCTTCAAATCATCGTGTACATACTGAATGTTCCGACGTGCTCCTCGAGCACACGTGGTGCAGAGCCAGGTTGGGTGAGGTGTGAGGGGGCCTGCGCTGTGTCTGCAGGGTCCTGGCAGGGCTGCACACGAAAGGAGTCGCAGGTTAAAGCTGTCAACTACTGAGAGGCAGAGCCCGAGGCCACGGGGCAGAGGGCGGGGAAGAGCTCCCTGCCTGCCCCAGAAGCATCTGCAGCTCTTGATCGGGTGCTCAGCAGGGTTCATCACATGGCGGTTCCTCAGAAAGCTTGACAGCCCCAGCTGCAAATGATGCGTGGCACTGGGAGCTTGGCTGGGCTGCGGCCATGCCCCGCCCTGCGAGGAGGTCACCTGGGCTGAGGCCAGGAGAGTAGGGACACAGTGGCTGCTGCCCACCAAGGTCCTGCTGGTGAGTCCCTGGGGTTTGTCCCCAGACAGAGCTGAGTCCAGCGCACCCGAGGCAGCCTTTCACTCAAGTCCATTGTGTTGGTTTTCCTTTCACCAAGGATTTTTCTGCTTCCAGGGCTGTTCCGGAGTGACATCCAGGATGCCGTTCCGCCCTTTGTTCTCAGCTGTTTATTCCCCTGTCTCATAACTCCACATCCCATGACACCTGCTATCCCTGGCCTGCCCCACGAGCCCAGGGGAGGCTCCATCAGTGGCTCACACCAGCTCACGGAGCACTCCCCGCTCAGCATGTCCTGCCTCGCTGCGTTCCTGGGAGCACGGGCTCCCCTCTGCCATCAGCTTGGCCCCACAGTGCCTGGGCTCCGTGTAGTGCTGCTCGTTGAGCTTCCTGCTGACTCCTTGCTTGGGGACAGGGTGGGATCAGGGACATGGTAGCATGACCTAATAATGCACTTTCAGCCAATGCTCTGACCTTCTGCGTTTGTTTCTATCACACAAGTGTTCTGTGGTTTTGTTTCCTATGTTTATTTTTTAATGAAAGTATAAAGAATAAAATATTTCCTGAGCCAGTGGGAGTTTAGCTTCTGTTCTCTACCTTCCAGACGTTTGTCTAACTGCTGTGTGAAGGGTTTGTGCAAACCCTGTGTCAGACCAGGCAGCCACTCTCAGGTGTCTCTGCCCTGCAGCTTCAGTCTGGTGGTGAAAAGCAGCTGCTCCAGCTGTGAGATCTGTGGCAGAGAGATCAGCCAGGCCTGGAGAACTCCCTAATGAGGGAATTTGTTGCAAGGTCTGTTGGAGAAGAGGATGGCAGCAGAGAGGAGGAAAAGACTGTGATTACAGTCTACAGCAGTATTAAATCATCAGGGGCTGAACCTCAGCCCAGGTGGCCAAGAAGGCCAGTGACACCAGGCTTGTACCAGCCATGGTGTGACCAGCAGGACCGGTGACCGTCCCTCTGTGCTGCGCCCTGCCGAGGTCACACCCCCAATCCTGGGGGCAGCCTTGGGACCCTCAGAAGAAGAAAAACTTTGAGGGGCTGGAGCATTTCCAGAGAAGGGAATGGAGCTGGGGAAGGGTCTGGAGCATCAACAGCAGCTGGGGGAGCTGGGAAAGGGGCTCAGCCTGGAGCAAAGGAAGCCCAGGGGGCCCTTCTGGCTCTGCACAACTCCCTGACAGGAGGGGGCAGCCGGGGGGGTCGGGCTCTGCTCCGAGGGAACAGGGACAGGATAAGAAGAAAGGCCTCGAGTTGTTCCAGGAGAGGTTCGGGTTGGATATTGAGGAAAATTTCTACCCTGAAGGGGTGGTCAGGCCTGGCACAGCTGCCCAGGGGAATGATGGAGTTTCCTGGAAGCGTTCAAAATATGTGTGGCTGTGGCACCTGGGGATGTGGGTTAGTGGTGAACACGGCAGGGCTGGGGGAATGGTTGGACTCAATTATCTTAAGAGGCCTTTTCCAAATTAAGCAATTCCATAATCCTAATACTGTTACAGTAGAGCTGCAGCTGCAAAAAATTACAGCTGCTTTGCCCACTGTGGGCATGTGGGATGAATGGAGCCCAGCGTTAATTCATCCGTCCCTGTGCAAAACACGGATTCTGTTGATTCCGGGGCAAACTGCAGCATCCTGCCCCAGCAGCCTTTAATGACTCCAAATCCTCTCCCGTTACCTGCTGGCCCCATAAACAGCTCACCACTCACTCCAGATGTTCGGCAGCCTCTCCTGACGCCTGTCCCCCAAACTGCTCAGTCTTTAGCCAGCGAGAAGTGGGGAGGCAAACAAGGGAACAGGCCCTGTGTGGGGCGTGCAGTGCTCACAAGGTCCCATACATGGCTCTGTCCTACCTGTGCCCCTCTGACACCTGCAGGGAGACAGGCAGTGCAGGGGGAGTTGCCAGGCTCTGATGCTGACCCTGGAGCTGTCGGTGGCTCCTCTCCCTTCCCTGACCAGCCCTGCTCTCCTGCAAAGGGCTCAGGGGGATTCAGCTCCAGAAGTGCCGTGTCCAGTGTGTGGTTGGGCAGGTTGAAGCAGCAGCATCAGAATTGGGTCACAGCGGGATGTGACCCCATGAGAGTGGCCAGCAGGCCCATCCCTGCCTTCCCAGGACAGGATGTACCGCAGGGTTTGAAGAGGAACTGGTGTTTCCAGGGAGGTAACGCACAATGTAAACCTTCCAAATGCTCCGTGATGGTGCTGGAGATGAGAAAATGTACAGGCTCCTGCTGAAAGCAAAACAAAGGGACAGAATGTTCTGCTTGGGAAGAAGCTTCTCCCTGGCCAGTAAGAGTAAAGCTTTGCTTCATAAATAATCCAGCAGAAAATGCTAAAAGGAAGAATTAAGAGTGAGTTTTCAACACGAGACAGCTCCCACCCAAGACTAAAGAATTGGCCGAACACCCTATTAGCTGGTTTTTATTTACCTCTCGAATTGTTCACAAGCACTGTAACAATGAGAGACACCAGCCCTGACCGCCCAGCCCAGCCCAGGAGCAGCCTTGGGCCACAAGCTGGAGACATCCGAGTGGTGTTGTGCCACTCAGGGGCTTTATGGGCTGTGACCTGGCCAGAAGTGCCCCAGCTCACGTTAATGTGACCAGGAGAGAGCGGATGCAGCGCTGGCAGCTGTGGACTTGCATCCTGCATGAGGCTCCCGGGGCAGGCTCACCTTCCTCTCCCATCTGGCTGGGATCTCACTCCTCACGGGCTGTTACCACCAAAATGAGGATGGGCACACCTGGCACAATCAGGCAGAAGCCCTACAAATGTCACTTCATGTCATGCTACAGTCAGACTGGGAGGGAGAGGCCTCCTCCAGTGACCCGCCTGCAGAGCAGATGCACGGGCAGGAGCAGAGCTTTCCTGGCTGCTCTGGGGGCAGGAGTGACCCACGGAGAGGCTCTGAAGCTCTGGAGAGAGAGAAGGGACACTCAAGTGGACTGACCCTGCTCAGGGGCCTCTGGGGCAGCCTGAGTCAGCTCCCAGAGTAGGGATGGACTTGGACTTCCAAGAATGTTCTGGGGTGTTTTTCTAAAAGAGGTGTTGACACCTACACGAGCAGGAAAGAACTCACAGGATCCTGGAATAATGGTAGCTGGGAAGGGCAGTCTGGTGGTCGGCAACCCTGCCTGGAGGAGATCCAGTCTGGATCAGGTTCCACTGGTTCCAGAGCATCTCCACGCATGGGGGGTCTGTGACATCCTTGAGCCCTCCTCAGACAGGTGGCTCTGGCCGTGGGACAGAACTGAGCCCTGTCACCTCCCCGTGGCTGCTTTGAGCCTGGCTCACCCCAGCGGTGCCCAGGGCTGTGCCCAGCGGGTGCTGCTGAGCTCCACTCCTCCCTCAGGCCCCGCTCCCCTCCCGAGCGCTGCTCTGGCTCCCCACGCACACCCAGACGGGGCTCAGGAGCTCCAACGCCCCAAACGCTGCCCCTGCCTCAGAAACCCCTGCACAGGTCCCAGGAGCGTGGGGTGCTGTCTGCCAGCTTCACTCACCCCAGCTCGTGTCAGGATTGCCCAGGGCTGGAGCCTGAGGTGCGCAGCTGCATCGCTGATGAAATCCTACACCTTCATTTAGTACCTCGAATATCAGCTCCCATTCCTGGCTTCTCCTGAGCGTTCTTGGCAGCAGATAGTCAGAAGACAGTGAGGCAGAAGACTGGGGCATATTTACACCAATTCAGGGCTCTTCTGGCATCTGGCTTACCCTCTAAAGAAGCAGTGGCTCCATCAAAAGGCCCCTTTCAATGTTCCAGCACTAACAGAGGGCCGTTAGCAGCAGCCCAGAGCAGCCCACGGCCACGGTGCTCAGAGGGGCTCAGTGAGGAGCAGCAGAGTCACCTGGGCCCCAGGACCTTGTCCCAGCACTGCTGCCTGGGAGCGCCGGCACTGCCTCCTGCTCTGCCCCGGCTCTGTGGGGTCCGGCTGACCTCTGCTTTCCTCTCCTGGAAAACACATCGCTCCAATGTCAGCCCCTGCCCCTTTCAGCACACTCTGTCCTCCCCATGCTGAGGGGGTGGTCTCTGCACCAAGCAGCCGAGAGAGCTGCTGGGCTGGAGTAGCCCAGGTGCCCCAAATGCTGATGCAATCAGTCCATGTAAAAGATTTGCTGCAGCTTCAAATCCCAGGATGGGTCAGGTTGGAAGGGACCCCAGCGGCTGATCTGGTGCCACCTCCCAGCTCAGGCAGGGCCATCCCAGAGCACAGGGCACAGGATTGCATCCAGACAATTCTGGAGTATCTCCACTGATGGAGACTGACGGGAGATCATTTCCCTTTGTCCAGCATCAACTGAGCTCTTTCTCCAACTGCTGTGATGAATTCAAGCATTCCAGACTCCCGTACCTCGGAAGTGACTGTCCCTGATGGTCCCCGTGGGCAGGCCCACGACAGACAGACCGCACTGCCGACTGCTGCCAGTCCGGGATCCCTGGGGACCAGAAATCCCAGACTGGCCTGGGTGGGAAGGATCTTAAAACTCCTTTCATCCGCCCAGCTATGGCAGGGACACCTTCCACCATCTCAGGGTGTCCTGAGCCCCGTGCAGCCTGGCCCTGGACACTGCCAGGGACGGGGCAGCCACAGCGTCTCTGGGCAGCCCCTGCCAGGCCCCAGCCCCGCGCCAGGGAAGGATTTCCCGCATTTCCCGGATTTCCCGGGACGGAGATGGGGACGGGGATGGGGACGGGGATGGGGATGGGGATGATGGGGACGGGGACGGGGATGGGGACG
>VYZT01030097.1:0-18703 GCA_013400735.1 Pomatostomus ruficeps | reverse complement strand
GGCGCCGACTGCGAGGCGGGGCCCATCGGCTGGCACTGCCTGGACGACAAGGACAGCTTCTACGTGGCGCTGGAGCGCGTGGCCCACGAGTGACCCGCGCCCCGCGCCGGGAGCTGGGCCGGGCAGCCCCGCGGACCAACGCGGCCCGGGGACCGGGCGCAGCGGGTCACCCCGGAGCCTGACCGAGCACGGCCTGCCCGCCCCGTGGCCCGGCTGGCCACAGCTTGCCTTCCCCCCCGGTGTGACTGACCCGCAGCCCAGCCGCTCACCCCACATCCCAGATCCACAGGCTGACCTGCGTCAGGACTTGCAGCCCTGGCACCGCCAGCTCCTCACCTGCGCCCACACGGGGAGAGGGTTGGTGGTGGGAGGGTGCCCTGTGACCCGCAGGGACAGCTCACCCCGACAGTTTTGCCAGGTAGCCTGATCTGCCCCAGTGTGGCCGCTCTGCCCCTCCCTGGTGGCTGCTGTTGCTCCAAGGGTGGCTCTCAGGCTGCTGGCCCTGTGACACCCTGTCAGTGGGGGCACTGGCACAGGGCAGCCGGAGGGCAGGACTGCTGCACTGAGTCGTCGTGGCTGCTGAAATTGTCTGACCTGCAGCCAGAGCAGTTCCAGGGTTTAAGGCTGAATCTTCTGTTGATTTTCAGATGGAATGTTTGCTGCCCCAAGCTCTAACATTTATGTTCTCCAGAACCTCATCCCACCTGTGCTCTGTGAGAGCTGTGGCACCTGAAGTGAGCGTAAGGCGTTCCAGCTAACACGTGCAGCTCTATTAACTGAGTGCCTGGAAAGAAAACACAGCATTTGTGGACAGCATAGGCTGATAGAGCAGCAAATAAAGAAAGTGTGCCAGACCATAGAGTTTTCAGGCAGCAAGAGTGAAGACATTCCAGCCTGGAAAGGATCTGAATCATTGGACAGGCAGTGCTGAAGCATGTCAGAACAGCCGTGTGTGTGTGTGTTAGTTAAACAGTGATGTCAGGAAGGAATTTCTCATCTGTAAAAGCTGGTGGTAAGAGTAATCTGGGATATTGTGACCAGTTTTGGTTTCTGCCTTTTAAAAGCTGGGCACAAAGCTAATTAAAAATGGAAGGAGGCTGCAGCAGCCGTGGTTGTCGCTGCATTTATCACTGCTGGTGATCGTGGCCTGGTTCATTCTCCATTGCAAACCCCTGTATGAGTGACAGAACAGCTCTCCAGGGATGCTCTGGGGTCCCTGGTGCTGTGCCTCACTGTGGGACACGTCACTGTCCTCTGCTCATGAGCACTGTCACATCACTAACCCAGCTGTGAAGGCACAGCTGTCACCTGCTGGGGTGACAGACCTGTTTGTGCCACCAAACTCCAGGTGGGTTGTGGGTGTGGTGCCCCAAGGCTGTGGGAGGGAAGGACCTTTCCCTCGCCCCTCTAATGAAACCATTTTGCTGGCAGGACTCTAAGGCAGGCGCAGCCTCGGATGAGTCTCCCAGAAGGCGTCCTCAGAGCAGGAGGGGCAGAAACAAGTGCCTTCCTGCAGTGCTTGAGCAGCTGCACTTTTAGGATTTGGAGACTCTGCCTTAATGTGTGGCCTGTTCTGGGGCTGCTCCGTCAGGAGCCTCTGCTGTGGGCAGTCAGGAGTTAGCAGGGGAGGGAGAGAGGCAGAACTGTGGTCTGGGGGCTGAGAGCAGGAGGCAAATCCTGTGCTGTGTCCTTGCTAAATGTGTCAGATGGACATTTGTCTTGGGAACTGCTGCTTCCCTCCTGCCCTTCCTGTCTCTTAGCCCAGGGGCTGCACGGCTTCATCAAGGAGATGCAGCTCAAAGGACAAGAGAGCTTCACTTGGGTTCTGCACAGACATGGCAAAATAGTGGGATCACATCACTAATTTCACACTTTCATTTGGATTGTTGTCTATTAGAAGTGTGTTCTGACCTGTAATACCCCAGTCACTCAGATACGCCGCACTGCACAGGTTTCGTTTTGTAGGCACCACTGTGCAGAACAGGCCTGGCTAACGCGGAGTGAATGACCTCCAGAAAATGGAACACTGGATTCCTGAGTGGTGGTGGCACTGGGATGGAGCTGGGGGGTGGGGGCAGCTCTCCCAGTCAGTAGAACACTCCTGGAGAGATGGGAGAGCTCCGGTCAAAGCCTTCAGGTCAGAATGGCAGCAGCTCAAATCCACCTCAGTGCAGCTCGGTGACGGGAGTGCTGTGAGCTCCTGCTGCTCCTCGGTGGGAGAGGGGAGGTGAATCCTCCGTGGAGCCAGGTGTGCTTTCTGCTGACCCTTAAATATTCAACAGCATCGCGTAGACTTAAAACACAAAGAAGAAATGAACAGTCTGATGGGAGTTCTTGGGAAGAAGCTTTCGTACCATGAGATCTTGGGGGTCTTTCAGCCTCAGGGGTCTTGGGTTCCTGCAGCTTGGAGAGGCCGTGAGAAGCACCCCTGCAGTGCAGGTCTGGGGCGGGTGAAGGGACAGCTGTGCAGTCCAGCTCCGAGTTAGCACCTGGGCTGATTCGTGTTCCCAGAGGGGACTGAGAATTTCAGGGGGGAGGGCAGGAAGTGGGGAAAAGGCAGCATTGCTTTGTGGAATTGGAGCTGGGGCAGCTCCACTGTGCCGTTAGTGGAACATCCCGGTCAGCAGACGTGGCCTGGGGGAAGAGCAGCTGCTGCTCCAGCGGACACAGCACCAGGCTTGGGATCTGCTGAAGCTGCACCATTCCTGTGTCAATGAGAGCTAATAAAAATTCACATAGACTCACAAATCTCTTCACTGCTTTTTATCCAGCATGTTGAAAAACGGTTTTCTAGTTGCCTGGAGTAACTCCTAGAAAATAAGGATAGACAACCCTCAGGCATGGGAAGCCCTTACATAGGGGCTGGGAAAGCTCATCTTGCAGCCTGTGTTTCTCTGTCAACACCAAGACAGTGCAGAAACCCTTATTTCCACGTGTAGGTCACTTTAAATTAATTTGAAAATGGATTCTTCTGTTTAATGTCTGCATAAATCTGACTCCTAAGACCATCCTGTGTTGAGATGTAGCAGTGCCTCGAGAGGGAACAGTAACAAACCTGCGACCCTTGCTCCAATCAATCCCTCCAGCAAGATGCAGGGGGGCAAATAATAACAATTCTGTCTCACTGCTTCCCAGCGTGGATTTAAGGCATGCCTGGTTTGTATGGGTAAGGTGTTTACATACCATAAATGTGCTCAGGATGGTTAAAAGCAGACCTTGCTCCCCTCTGGCTCTGGTACTGGGATGGGTTCACAGCACAGAGCTGTGATCTGGGTGTGGCTGACATGGGCACCTCATGGAGCTTCACCTCTCTGCTCCCATTCCCACCCAAACCTCTCGCTCGAGCAATGCTGAACCCTTCGCATGTTCAATTTGATAACCTGGGCTGAAGCTTCCTTTCTTGGCTGCGGGGCTGACACACAGGAGTTGGAGTGCTGCAGCCTGGGGGATGCTCCGGAGGCGATGGTGGGATGCCCTTCCCTCCTTTTTGGCAGCCTCAGGCTGTGAGATCGGCTGAGCTGTCCTGGGGAGCTGCCACAAGTCATGCCTTGCGTAGAGAACACGACCACACTCTTCCCCAAATTAAGGACATTTCACTGAATCAGGTAAGTGGTGCATGGAGCGCGCACTGGGATTCAAGGTCCGTCCTTCCCCAGCTCTGCAAGTCAGCAAAAGGCCTTGGTGCCTGGAACTGCCAAGATCTGAGGTCTCTCCTTGATTCCTCACCTCCTGCTGAGGGAATCTGCAGCAGAGCGGTGATGCCAATGTGGACTTTGAAGCAGTAGCTTGGAGAACTTCGCTGTTTGCTTCCCTGCTGTGTCCCAGGGCTCTCCCATCCCACTTGTCCTCACAGAGGAACCCAGGAGGGATGAAAGTGGGATCACTGCAACACCTGCACAGTGTGTCTGTGGGACCTGCTGCCTGCAGCTATGGAGGGGAGTGGCTCAGCAGAGTTCAGAGAAGAGCTGCGGGTGATGAAAGCAGGGCCAGCGTGGCCAGGAGAGGTGGTTGTGGTGTCCCTGTCCTGCCCAGCTCACCTTGCAGCGTTCCCTAAAGCTCTGTGTGGGCAGGGAGTGCCCCATCAGCACCGGCAGTGCTGCAGGGGGGGTGTTTGGGGGAAGAGGGATTTCTAAAATGTGTTATGAATTTCCCTGAAGGTCATTTTACATATCTGACATTACACTCCCTGGCAGGAACATAAGTAGGAGGAAAGGAAACAATTGAGATGAAATAGCTTCAGGGTCCTTGGACAACTGGTGCAGGGAAGGCGTCCCTGCCTCCCACAGAGTCAGGTTAATACAGGCCAAACTCCAGAATCAAAGAAACACTGAACCACCAAGTATTTTGCCAAAAACCCACCAAGCATTTTGAAGCTGCTTAGGGACACAGAAGGAAACCACAGCAGATGAGTGGAAGTGGCCATAAAAGTGCAAAGAGAACATAAGGGCTTTTATCAAAGCCAGCTTTGTTCTCTTTCAACCAACACTTTTATGCGTTTCAGCATAAATACTTGCGTGCTGAGTTGTGAGGCAGCCAGGTCCCTACGGAGCAGCTTTGGTACGAGCACAGCTGGGCCCCTCGGTGCCGGTGGGGGGAGCGGAGGGGGAGATGGCAGCCCAGCAATCCAGGTGAGAGTTACTGACCTGTGGGGCTGCACGGGGGAGAGAAGCCCCTTTTCACAGGAGTGTGCTTTGGAGTGAGTGCCCCGGCAACTGAAAATGATCTGAGCTTCCACACAGTGAAAATCAAGTGCTTGGCTCCCTTCCTGCAATCCCTGAGGAAGAGTGAGCAGGTTCCTGGGTTGCTGAGATAACACTTCCATCCTCTGAGAGGGGGAAGCAGCTCGGAAAAAAGTGTTTCTTGCATCTTTCCTAAAACAGAATCAAGCGTGGCACAGTCCATCCCGGCAGCTGCTGCAGTTTGGCTTTTGCAGTGCTGCACATCCAGCTCTGGGAGAGCTACAGGGGTGGGAGCATCCTGGGGGGAGGATCTGTCCCTTGAGCATCCCAGGGCCATTTCCTGGGGGCCTAAGGCGTGAAATAGTCGGATACAGCTTCTGCCTGGAGAAAGGCAGCTGTCCTTCCTTCCTTGGCATGGTTCTCAGCCGTGTGGGCTGAGCTGCACGTTTGGGGACAAGTTTGGGGCCCAGAAATGCAGCCGGACCTGGCAGTGGGGCATGTGCTGCCACAGCAGCCGTGCAGCCGCACACGAGGCCAAAGCGGAGAGCCAGAGCCGTGTGTTTCCAGCAGCCCCGGCTGCGTGTGGCAGGGCAGGGCAGAGCTGCAGGCGGGGTCTGCCCTTCACAAGGCTTTCAGGGTGATTTGTGCGTCGATGGGATCCGCGTGTCCCTGGGGCAGAGGCTGCGCGGGGAGGATGCCCTCGTGGATGTGTTTGGGGAGGATGCCCTCGTGGATGTGTTTGGGGAGGATGCCCTCGTGGATGTGTTCGTCGCCGCCTCTCCGCTGCGGAAGCGGCAGGGAGTGTGTGTGTGCTTAGCTGGGCTTCTGCTCCCCCTTTCATGTTCCTTATCTTCCAGGAGGCTCTGAATTCCCCGGGGGAAGGCAGACAGTTCCTGTAATCGCTGTGCGTGCAGAGGCAGAGCGCTCCCGTCTGCTTGCTGCCGGGAGTCCCCTGTGCCATTGTTCCAACCCAGCTGGAAGAGATGCCCTGCGAGCAAGGGAAAATGAGCAAAGCCGTGTCAGCACAGGTATCCTTCCCCTCCTCAAGCAGCTGGCTCCGCACGCTGCCTGGAATGCCGTGAACAGCAGGCTCTTTCCATGGCAAACCTCCAGACCACAGCTTGTTGCAGAATCGCTGGTTAATTTGGAATATCTGGCAGTGGAACGTGAGGACATGGCTACAAGAACTTGGTGCCTCGTGCTTTCCTGTTCGCTTGGAGGACTTGGTTCTCTCTGCCAGGCCACGGCAGGTCCAAGGGGCTGACACCAAAAAAGGCCGGGACTCAGCAAATAGAGCCCAGTGGCCAAAGAGAAAGGATGCTTGGAGAAAGGAGCAGCTTCAGGCTCCGGAGGGAGGGAGCTCCCTGGATAAGGAATACCGAAGTGTGAGGGCTGTAACTACACATCAGCGGCGATCTGGGGGCTCTGTGCCCTTGTCAGCTCAATCCCTGCTGCAGCCACGGCTGTCCCAGTCTGGCTCTGGTGCCAGTGCTCCACAGGCCCTCATGATGCCAGCACTGCTTGGGGTGGTTCCATCCCTTCCCTCAAGGTCCCTGCTAGGATATGGGGATTTCTGTTGGAAACCCAGTATGCTGGCACCAGAAGGGAATGTCTTGTGTGTAGCTGGATGGTACCTGAGACACAGCTCCTCATTCTGGGAGAGGTGATGCCACAGTGCCCGGTGCTGCACATTCGCAGGGCAGCACAGCATAAAGTGCAGTTTACTGGCACCCTCTGGCTCACTCCTCAGCACCCCTTCCCCTCCTGCACAGACAGTTTGTGCTGCTGATCCGGCTGAACTGATGGGAAATTGGTCTTGACACAAAGGTCAGTGAAAAGAGTGAAGAAATGAAGAAGGCTGCCTGGAACAGAGGCTAGACAGAGTAAAAGAATAAAGTCGATATTTATTGAAAGGCCTTTACAGGACACATTCTGGGAGCACAAGAGTCTGGCCAAGACTACGCCCAAGATGGATGACCGGTCATGAAATTTCTACACTTTTATAAGTTTTGATCAAAGTACACATCAGGGTTAATTCTCCAATTACAATTTCAGGTGATGATGTAATTTACCCCAAGTCTGTCCCCCCCTTTTAGAGGTGTAGTTTTCATATTTCAGGGCCTGGAACAACGAGGTGTCCTTGAGTGCAGCCTGGAGAGGATTTGTTGTGTCTGAGCAGAATGGGAGAACAGGAGCTCACAGACTGGATGGAATTTGAGAGTTACATACTAAAGCAGTACAGGATCTGAAAAATATAAAAGCCAAATCTAAAGGCATCACTGCAAAGCACCTCTGCCTTGTCCATGCAGCCCTCTGCAGGTCACTGGACCACCGGGAGCTCTCCAGCCAGGTCAGTGCCCACAGTGCTTCAGCTCCTCAGGGCTAATGGGGACATGAATGCTCAGCTCTGTCCTGCTGCCCTGCTCGAATCATCAGGGCCACCATGAATTCCCAGAGGGTCTCAAACCTGAGACAGTCCAGTGAGGAGTTTCTGTTCCTGCCTACTTTATTGCTCAGCAGTGCCCTGGATTCTCAGTACAGGCAGCCCATGTGCACTTCAGGTAGTGAGAACTGAGATCTCTGACACTTCCCCCAGCCCGTGCTGCCTGACCATCACAGATGGACACAGCCCTGCCAGTGGAGTCTGGACTGTGCATGGCTTGTGATTTAACCCCAGCTGCCAGCTAAGCACCAACACAGCCCCTCGTTTCTCCCCACACTGTCGTGGAGGGAGACGTGGAAGGTTGAAAGTGAGAAATCCGGTGGGTTGACATAAAGAAAGTTAAATAATGAAAAAGTATTTTTTTTAAAATGTAATGGGAAAAGAAAACAACAAAGAGAGGAAAAGAGAAACCAAGAAAAATATAAGTGATACGAGAAAGCAATTACTCATCACCAACTGCCCAAGGCCTGGCCAGACCCCACCATCCCCCCACCTCTGTTTCAGGGCTGAGCGTGGCATGGTCTGGGATATCCCTGTGGTCATGAGGGACAGCTGTCCTGGCTGTGTCCCCCCAGCTCCCTGTGCACCCCCAGCCCAACACTGGTGGGTCAGGGTGAGGGGCAGAACAGTTCCTGGCTCAGCAGGAGCTCAATCATCCCCGTGGGATCAGTGCTGTTTCCAGCCCAGATCCCAAACACAGCAGCACAAGGTGACTCTAACTCTGCCCCTCCCAAACCCGTACAGGATGGGAGCTGTTTCCACACCCCCTCCCTGATGAGTTCCATGGTCAGAAGGACCATGCGGTGGAGTCGGTACAGATGGGAATGTCCAAACTCTGGGAATAGGAATGAGTTGGTACCTGGTGCTGCTGCCTGACCAGCAGGAAGGGGAAACTGCACAGCAAGAGAGATCTGGCTCAATGAGTGATTTTTGTTACCTACACAAAAAGAATCACAGAATGGTTTGGGTTGGAAGGGACCTTAGAGTTCACCTTGTTCCAGCTCCTACCATGGGCAGGGACACCTTCCACTGTCCCAGGCTCTCCAAGCCCCGTCCAACCCGGCCTTGGGCACTGCCAGGGATGGGCCAGCCACAGCTGCTCTGGGCACCCTGTGCCAGGGCCTCCCCACCCTCACAGACAGGAATTTCTTCCCAATATCCCATCTAACCCTCCCCTCTGGCAGTGGGAAGGCATTCCCCCTCATCCTGGCACTCCAGGCGCTTGCCCAAAGCCCCTCTCCAGCTCTCTTGGAGTTCCTTTGGGCACTGGAAGGAACTCTTAAGTTCTCCCTGGAGCCCTCTCTTCTCCAGGTGAACACCTCACAGAGAAAGCCAATTAGTTGCCCTAAAAGGGAGGTCAGTTCCTGCAGCAGGGCAAGACAAGATATGCTTTCAGTATCTAAACCAAAATTGTGGAGAACACAAAATTTGTAGGCTTGGGACAGTTGACTCCCAGGTAACGAACTGAACGTGGGCCAAGCAGTTTAAGCAAAGCAAGCAGTACAGGTACCAGAGTCTGGCACCATTTGAGACAGGGGCACTACCCAGCACAGACACAGCGCTGCACTACAGAGAGGCACGGCCCAGCTGGTGAGTTACTCAGGAGGGCTTTGAACTCTGCAGTAGAAACAAGTGTACTCGTGTCTTGGTTTCAAAGACAGGTATTTGCTAAGGAAGGCAGAAGCCTCCTTTAGAATAGGAAAATGTAACCCCTATCCCTCCGAACTGGTAAAATTTTGAAACCAAGGGGCTTTCAGGCACTGGTATGAGGAAAGAGGAATAACAGTCCTTTACTAATATATTTATATCTATATAGAATGGGACAGACAAAACAACAACAATGGTAACCACAACAAATAAAAACAGACAAACCCACGGACAGTCTCTTCCCGCTCTGTTGGCAATTCCCCTTTGGTGCAGTCACAGTCACAGCCGGCAGGGACACTGGTGCTCCTGGTGCGCAGGGAGGGTGCGATGACTCCCCTGAGAGGGGAAAAGGGGTTCGGGGATCCCGAGTTTCCTTCCCTGGAGACACTGGAGTGGACGGTGGAAAGTTGGTAGAAGCACGCAGCCGAAGACAGAAGCCCACGGTGGAGGAAGATTCTTCCTGGAGCTCCAAGCAGTCTCTCTCCCTCTCCTCTCGGTGTCCAGGAGCGAAGAAGGTACCCTCCAGCTGTGCTTGGCTCTTTTTAACCAGTCCCATTCCCCCAGTATCTCCACCCCCCTCTGAGGGGAAATCTCAGATACCAGGGAATCTTAGATAACAGGCTAGCTAGCAGCACCCATCTCAGAGCCAATTCTTTGTCTTTCTTAATCACCCACCCATTATCGCCTCCCAGCAACTAGAATGGGGAAAAATTCTAAGACAGAGAGACAAACAAAAAAAGAAAAAGTATCCCAAACCCTGACAACTCGATAGAGCAGCGATTTCAGCTTTGACAAATGGCAGGCGAAGGTTTGGTACCGCAGAGCAGCAGGGAGAGGCAGGAAAGCAGCACTGAAAGAGTCTGGGCTTGACGCAGTATTTAAAGTGAGCGCGGATGGGAGCAGCCCCTGCAATGTGGGCTTGCAGAGAACAAACAAATAGGGCAGGTAGAGAAGTCCATGCTTGCAGGAGCAGGATTAAAACAGTTGGATGAACAAATAATCTAAGATTTAAAAGCAGAGAATGTATTTAAGGCCATTAAACCAGGCTCTTATTTAAGGATTACCTCCAAGAAGCCAGGCTAATAGCATGGTGAGGTTGCAAAGTCAAGTGATCAAGGGAGAGAATGCTGATACTAAACTTGCTCATGAAATGTTGATCTGTGTGCAGACACTGCTGCAAGTGCTCCAACTGTCACGGAAGGAACCTCACAAAACAAAAACAGAGCCCAGCCCTTTGGGGTTCCACTCTGGCAACTCAGGCACATCCTGCCACTTAATTGGGCACTCCCTGCGGGGGCAGGATCAGGTACAAACAGGATTTAATCGTATCATTAGAGATATGCCTACTGCACACGTTCAGCGTTCTGGAGGCCTCCCCTTGTACCAGCCGCTCTGGCTATGCCTTCTGCCCTTGTCATTCCCGTATTTAAGGGCTCCCAGCCCATCTGGATCAGGACTGTTTAGAACAGGAATTAATTCAGTGCTATCTAGTGGAATAGTTTTCAGCTCTAAATGAAAGATGTATCTTGGCACTCAGCACACATTCCCAAAGCCCTCATGGGAGAATCCATGTCCTCCCATCAAGGTTGGCCTGAGGTCAGTGGATTAAACATTCTCCCCAAATTGTTGCTCTGTTTGTTGCAATGCAGCACTTGAGATAAAATGTGCAGGTCTGTGTGATGAGGTAGAAGGTTGGTGAGATCGTTGGTTGTGGTTTAGGAATGATATTCCCCAATTCAGTGTCTCCACCAAGACTCTCCCAAACCAGATGCCTCTCAGTGCCCCCCTTCCCCTCCACCTTCCTGCTCTGGGGATGGGATTGAGAATTGGAGGCACAACAGATGCAAATCATGTGTTGAGATAAGAACAATTTACTGGAAACAGCAATGCGATAAGAGGACTACCAGTAACAGCAATATTAATAACCAAAGGTATAAGACAAAGAAATTATTTACAAGGAAAACCACAACAATACCTACCAGCTCTTCCCAACCGCCCCATTTCCCCCACCGAGATGAAATGTCATTCTTCACCCCCCCAAGAAGGGAGAGTCCCTCCCTTCCACCTCACCACCCTGGTAGTGAAGTGCCTGTATAGAATAACAACCTGGAGCCACCCACACAGCTCCAGGCTCCGCCCCTCGTGGCTGCTGTGGAAAAAAATCACCCTGTCCTGGCTGAAAGCAGGACACGTGCAGGTCTGTGTGAGGAGATGAACACCCCGGCCAAAGCCCCGTGATGTGCCCTGGGCTGTTGCTACTCTCCTGTGCATCCCAGGGAGCTCCTCCAGCTGCACATCCCTCTCCTTCCCAGGGCCCTGCCCACACCACCCTGCGGAAGACCAGGGTTTGCCTCCTGTTCTGGGCGGGGCTGGTGGATCTCCAGCTTGGAAATAGAAATGGGCTGAATACCCCGTCCTGCTCCAGGGTGATCCTCTATTCCCTGGGTGTGGGACAGGAAGAGGGCTACAGGTAGAGCTGTGGTGGTTGCTGAATTTAGCCCAGTCTAGTGAAGAGAGTGTTCCGTTCTGGGTGTCTTCCATCATTTCCGTGATGCATTTCGATTACGTCAATACATTCCAGCAGGAAAGGAGATGGTGCTGGCTGCTCCTGCAGTTGCAGACTGGTGACAACGGCAGCCAGACCTGAATGGCCAGATGAGCCTGTCTGCATAGAACGTGACCACAGACAGGGCTAAACCAACGAAAACCTCAGCACACAGCACCAAAGTACTGGTTTTCCTCATCCTTGCTAGCTCAGTTTTATGCAACAGTTTTCTTTACCTTCCCAGGCTACAAGAAAAAAGAAAAAAAGAAAAATATCCCTGCTTCTCTTCCCCTTCCACCTCTCCGAAAGACTAATGACAGTGCTGATGTCAGGAGCCTTGTCCCCCCCAGCCTCTGCAGAGCTGACAGTGCATTTTGCAACAGCCAAAGGTCAGGGCTTTGCAGTGGGAGGCCCTGTAAAAGTCCACAGCCCTGGGCTGGGTGTCAGACCTGTCAGCTGGAGGAGAAGGTATTTAGACCATATCTGATGATCCCAAGTGTGCCCCAAAGGAAGATCAAACCAATCCCAAAATACCTGGTGGTCCCTGTCGAGACAAATTGGAAGTAACTCCTTGACAACACTGAAACCCACCTGTTCCTGTAGCAATACAGGACCCCAGATCCAAAAGGAGACTCTGTTACCTTCCTGGCCGCTGGAGAGGCATTGAGCTGCCTGTGGGGAATGGGGCAGGGGCAATCAGACAAGGAAAAACCCCTGGCCAGATCATAGGTCGGGATAGAAAGTTTCGAAGATACAAGCTAGTAGTTCAGGAATCCTCCATGACAGGGATCACTGAAAGTGGGGAAGAATATCCTGCAGTAGTGGTGATGTTACACAACCTCTTCAACACTTCCCAAGGCATTTGCTCTGGGCCACCACGAGCGAGCTCAGGGGTGAAAGGCTGAGCCAGGGTGACTCTTCTTGCGCAATGTGTTCTGTCCTCGGTGGTTCCTCACCTGTACAGCCACCTCAGGATTAAAACACAGTTATCTAAACCCAAGCTCTCACCCTCTTCCACAGCACCAAAGGGGCCAGGAGACATCACCAGTGCAAAGGGGAACCCCAACCAGCACAGCGGCACCAACACTCAGCCCAGCACTACCTGCTCCCGTGGCAGCATGTGACAGGTGTCCCTGGGATCTGTCCCTGGGATCAGCACCGACTTTGGCCCTTGTTTGCCACAGCCCCATGTTGTGCACAGGTCAGGGGATCAGTCCTTGTTTAGGAGGCACCTTCCCACCTCGCCCTCAGGAGAGCCCTGAGCTGCCAAATCAATCCCATCCCCCTGCACTGGGGAGGGAGGGAAGGGGCTGTGTTTGTGAATGTTCAACAGTGTCACACCATCCCTCCCCCTGACACTCAGCCCTGGCCCCAACCCCAGCCAGGGGAATTTCTGGTACTGTTTCATCTGACCTGACCAAGAGGAAACGTGGGTGCTCATTTTGGGAAAAGGGATGAGGAAAGAATGGAAGCAAATGATGGAGTACCTGTCTGTACCTGTGTCTGTAGCTAGGGAAGATTTTTGATGACAAACGACCCAGGGAGCCATGCACAGGTGGCCATAAAGGCTGCAGCTGGCACAGCCCTGTCCTGCTGCCATGGGACAGAGGATCCGTCCCTGCTCACCTGGGTTTTGCCGTTCTCCTTACGAGAAAGTGAAATCCGTGGTAAGGAGCTGGCTGCTGGAGTGTGCTCCCTCCTGCTGTTGGAGCATGGCACATCCCTTCAGCAGCTCCCAGCTGATGCCCACAACCAGCTCTGGGTCCTGCTATCTAGAATTTAAAATCATTGATAAAATCAAATATATTAGAGACAGAAAGAGTCTTTCAGAGCCACAGAATAAAACCTCTCACTGAGGAGCAGGGCCCCCACACTGCTGAGGTACCCCCTGATCCAGCCTGGGATGGGCTGGTGGCCATGGGCTATGGCTTAAACCAGAGCAGGAGAACTCACAAACTCACTGCCAGTCCCCCCTCCCCTGTCTGCCTTGTTCCTGTGCAGGAATTGTCCAGACAGGCAGCTGGGCTGGGTTTTCTGGCCTCCCTAACGCAGGCATTTGGAAGGGAGTGTCTCTCCCTGCTGCGACAGTCAGAGGGGCCCTACACTTCTGCGAGGAGCCAGATCTACGAGCAGGGTGAGTACACGGGACTGAGGATGGATGTGTGAAACAACGGATCCGCACATGGAGAGGAGGAGACAAGCCTGAGCACTGAAGCAATGGTGTCCTGCTGAAGCGTGGTGCCATGAGAGGTGCAGTTTGATGCACACGTGCCCTCAGCAATCCTCACCCCCACATGAGTGTCCTGTGAGCTGGGGATGAGCAGGAGCCGGTACCTCAGTCAGTGCCTGGCTGAAATGCAGGCAGCAAGCTGCCCTCGTCCATCTGAGTGCTGGGAAATGTGCATGAAAATCTCAGGTCATCCCAGGTAGTTAGAGCAGGCAGGCACGGGGTTAAAGCTGTCACATTTTTGGGAATTCACTGATAGAAGTGAATGTGCAGGCATTATTTGTCCAATTCTTCTGAGAAAGAACAGAAAGGAAGAGCTACAGAGTTGTACATTCAAAGACGTTTCATCCAAGCTGCTGGAGAAGCCTCAGACCCACAGTGCAGGCACAGAGACTTCACAGACACACAGCTAGTCCAGCATTTTTGGAAGGTGTCATATTCACTGAACACATGGGCTGCAGCCAAAGTCTGTGCCTGGGGCCATGATAGCATTACCAGGCACAGGGAGATCCTGGGGAAATAAAAAATCTTCTGCTGCTTGCAGAACTGGCCTCCAGCAGGAAAAAAAGAATGTGTTCAAGAAATCCCTGATAGCCCCTTGGGCTTGACATGACTGTTTAGTCAGGCTAAATCAAAACCATTTCAGGCCCCAAGAAATGGTGTTTGAGTGTGCAGCAACACCAGCTTCTGTAGGACTGGGGGCCTTTGTGCCAGTGCAGCAGCTCTGGGAGGGCACAGAGGGAAACCGAGGCACAGTTCAAGTGCCAAAGGGGTGGTATTGCTGCCTTGATGTCCCTTTTACAGAATCCCAGAATCACTGAGGTTGGAAAAGACCTCAGAGATCATCGAGTCCAACCTGTGTTCGACCCTCACCTTGTCCTCAGCCCAAAGCACTGAGTGCCACGTCCAGTCCTTCTTTGGACACCTCCAGGGATGGGACTCCAGACCTCCCTGGACAGCCCCTTCCAGTGTTAACTCACCCTTTCAAAGAGGAAAATTCTTCCTGATGTCCAAGCTGAACCTGCCCTTGATGCCACACGAGACACCCAATCCAGCCCGGGCAGTGGGGCTGAGGCAGTGCCAGCACAGGTTGCAGGTGCCCAAGCCAGAGCAGGTAATGAATGCAGGAATTAAGGATGTCAAAACCTCAGCTGAAGCTGGACCAGGGCACCCTTTAACACCACAGCCCAGCTTAATCTCTGATTTTATTTGTCAGCTAAGCTGAAAAGAATGCTCACTGCACTCAGGGTGATACCATCTGAATTTTCTGCTTTGGCAAGGGGTCTTGTCACTGTTGAGCCGCTAGCCGAGTGAAGAAACCGGAGAAAATCGAATGTGGCATAAATCGGAATTTCTTATTTAATTCTAAAACTTATATAAACTTTTCAAATGTCGTTCGGATTGGGTCAATCCAAAACCTCCCCCTAGGCCAACTGGCCAGGTTAGGACTGCCCATCTCATCAGAGACGGTTTCAATAACATCTAAACTTTATCTTTATTTATAAAACACAGGAAGAAGAAGAGAAAAATTCCCATGGGAAAGAATCTGTGTTACCACAGGGCCTGACCTGTCTCGTGGCGTGGTGCTGCAATGTTTCCAAAGGAGAATAAAACCCCACAAAGTGTGGGACTCTGCACCACCGGCAATCCAGGCTCTGCCCGCTGCTCAGCTGCACTGGCAGAGCTGAAGGACAGTTGGAGCAGTGTGAGTGTTATTTCAGGTCAGAGCATTTGAAAAGCATAAATAAAATCTTTAAAGTCTTGCAACTAGTTTAAAAATAATGATTTTTTTAAAAATCAGGGTGGGCACTTATTTTCCATGCATTGCACAGTTTAGGTTAACTTTTGCTCATAAGTTGAGGATTTCCTTAGTAATTTGGAACAACAGAACCAAATGTATTGCTTTGAATGAACAGATGAAATTCTCACAGGTGTCTAAAATGGGAAGCTTTGAGAAGGAAAAAAAGAGAACACCGAAATATTTGTAATACAATAGCAACATATGGAAGAATTAAATCCAATTTGATCTATTTTCTCTTTTAACCTACAGGAAAAGTATTCCCAAATCTGGGTTTACAAAGGTCCCATTAGCCATGTGATGCTGGTATTTTGTTTCCAACTGAGAAAAGCACAACAGATGATAAAAAGAAAAAAATAAAGAACATTTAACTGGGGTTCTTTTTCTTAAATAAAAAAAGAACAAAAGAAAACAGCATATTGTAACTCTTTTTCTCTTTCATCTTTCAATAGCTCATGATCACCACAGATGGGATCTTTCCTATCTGAGCATGAACACCTACAGCTGCAGAGGTTTCCAGGGGCAGAGAGTGACAGGACTAGGCAGGGGATGGGTTTAAACAAAAAGAGGAGAGATTTAGATTTGATGTTGGGAAGAAATTCCTCCCTGTGAGGGTGGTGAGGCCCTGGCACAGGGTGCCCAGAGAAGCTGTGGCTGCCCCTGGATCCCTGGCAGTGCCCAAGGCCAGGTTGGACAGGGCTTGGAGCAGCCTGGGAGAGTGGAAGGTGTCCCTGCCATGGCAGGGGATGGAATGAGATGAGTTTTAAGGTCTCTTCCAATCCAAACAACCCCATGGTTCTGTGATTTCAGTTCCTCCTGTCTCAGACAACCAGGACTATCCTGGTCTTCTTTACCAAACAGCTTCACTAAGGAGATGGTCAGAGCTAAAAGCACTTTGCAGCCAAGTCACGCCTCAGTGAAGTTAGGCCAAGCAATTGGTATAAAACTAATGAGAGAAGAGAACAGAAAGAGAAGTTCTTTCAGGTCTCTTGGAGCACAGGTTGGGGGTTATTAGAAGTTTAACATTGATTGGATCCTTCAAATATATACCAGCTTGAAAGCACAAGCAAAGAGTCTGGGCTTGCTGAGGATTAAACATGAGAGAGGAAGAGACTTATCTTTAAAAACCATTGCACAGCTGTGTTTTCCATTGGTGTCCATCACCCAGCTCACAGGTACTCATGTGTGTGATCACTCCCCACTCTGGTGTGGGGATGGCCAAATTCCCTAAACACAGTTTAGTGCTCTCTTACAGCCCACCTGTGTTTCAGTCACACATTACACTTGGCATCCATCCTTATTTGGAAAAACAATTGTATCAATGTTATTTGGGGATTTTTCCCCTTCTTTCGTCTTTTCCCCCCTCTCTCAATCCTCTGATCCTTGCTTTCCGAAGTGCTTTTGTCCTTCTTTCCTTTCACAAGTTTCATTCCATGCCTTGGGCTCAAATGATCACGATGGGGTTGATAACAGCAGGAGCTGCATCCTCAGCAGGTGTCAGTTCCCTGCCCTGGGAATCAGTCAGTGAGGGGGTTCATCCCTTCCCTCTGTGGACAGATCCAGCCTGACACAACTCCACCACACTCCTGTCAAAAGTACCACACTTATCCAGGCTGCTCGCAGGGTTGGAGATCTACACAGGAAGAGGAAAAATTACCTACTTTGTTATTGTTTAAAATTGTTTCATGTCCCTCTCCTGCTGCAAAAACTCAGCTCTGCACAGGAAGAAGGAATTTCCTGAAACCGAAGCTGGTGCTGAGCCCCTGAAGGATGGATGGAACTCCAGGTATCAGGCCTGCACACACAGCAGCTGCTTTCACCCAGGGAGTGAGTTTGGCAATCTCAGTTATATTTCTGTTAATATATAACCCTCAGGACTTGCCACAGGGTTTTTATGCTTCCCACCTAATACCCAACTTAAACTGCGGGATTTCAACACCAGATCTACTGATTTCAGAAAAATCTCTGTGGCTCTCCAGATGTGGCCCTTTAGCCTTGAGTCCTTTCCATTGTGTGACTTCATCCCAGTGGCACTTGGCATGGGCGCTGCTGTCCCTGGTCACCACGGCGGAGCTGCCTCCCGGCTCCGGGGAGAGGGGTTTGCCCACATCCCACCCTGTCAGCCCAGACACAGCACCCAGAGCCTGCCTGGAGGACCGAGGCCTCTGGGTGCCCACCAGGCAGCTCTGGGGCTCTCGGGTGTCTCCCGGCAGCTCCCGGGGTGCCCATCCCTTGGTCCCAGCTTTGCCCGGGTGTTTCACGGATGGGTTTTCCCAGCCCCAATGCGTGTAGCCGGGCCAGGAAGAGCTCTCACCCAGGACACCCGCGGGTGGGAGGCCACGAGCGGCCCCCCGGCCCTCAGGGCTCCTTCCCGGGACAGCAGCCGCTGCCTCTGGGGTCCGCAGGCTGAGCTTGGAGCCCTTGGCCGACACCCGGGGGTGGACAGTGCTGAGCCCCCTCCCCTTCAGCCGCTGGCTCAGGGACAGGGCGATCCCAGCCCGGGAGAGAGCGATCCCCCGTCTCGGACAGCGATCCCTGCCCGGGACACGGCGATCCCAGACGGACACACCGATCCGGGCCCGGACACGGCGATCCCAGCCCGGGAGAGAGCGATCCCCCGTCTCGGACAGCGATCCCTGCCCGGGACACGGTGACCCCAGCCCGGGACACACCGATCGCAGCCCGGGACACGGCGATCCCAGGCGGATACAGCGATCCCTGCCCGGGACACGGCGATCCCGGCCCGGACACGGCGATCCCGGCCGGACACGGTGATCCCGGCCCGGACACACCGATCCCGGCCCGGACACGGCGATCCCGGCCCGGACACGGCGATCCCGGCCCGGACACACCGATCCCGGCCCGGAGCGGAGCCTGAGGAGGGAGGTGCCGGGCTCCGTTGGCGGGAAGGCAAAGCCCCGCCCCTTCCCCGCCCCGTGTTACGAACCAACCAATAGCTCGCGCAGGACAGTGACGGACATTCCTGTCAGCCAATGGCACAGCGCCGAGCGCACGCCGCGCCAATGAGCACAGCGCAGGGCGCCGAGCGCCCCGCCCCGCGCTCTATAAAGGGTGAGCCCGGGCACGGCTCCCGCTGCTGCGGTGCTGCTCAGACACGTTGCGCGTCTGTCCTGGCGCTCCCGAGCCATGGTGAGCGGGGCGAGGGCCCGGCGGGGCAGGNNNNGGGACAGGGGTAGCCCGGCGCCGCTCTGCGCGCTGTAGCGGGGAGGGGGTACGGGATGGATGGGGCGGGGGATGGCCCCGCCGGGCCGCGGTGGGTGGTGGGTCTCGCTGCCCCGAGCCGTGTTCCGTCCCGCGCCCTGTCGCTCCCACCGTCTCGTCCCAAAATGGTGGCGGCCTCGTA
>VYZT01030088.1:0-10505 GCA_013400735.1 Pomatostomus ruficeps | reverse complement strand
AAAAAAAAAAAAAAGTGGCACTGAATTATATGTAGTAATTAGAAGAATAAATGGAAATGTTTTTAGCATGTTGTAAACAATGCTGAGCATCCTCAAGGTCTATAACTTTTTCAAGGGAATAATCCAATTGAGCCACTAAAAGTTAATGTGTACCTCTTAACTCTTCTTGATTACTGAGGACTTACATATAAAAGAACTTTTATGAAATCTGAAGGAAGTCAACCAACAACATGAGACAAACAGGAGATGCACAAGCCATGGGCTGCACTTCTGCAAGCAGCTAAACAAGGTTAAAAGCTCTCAGCAGCAGAATTTTCTTCCTTCGCTTCCACCACTTTTACTGGTGGCAAGATGGCCTTTGTCTCCTTTTGTTGTTGAAAGCACTGGTGTTTGCTGAACCTTGAACTGAGGCAATTCAATTTACTAACACTAAAGGAAACCATCAGGTTTGTTTTGTTTCTGGTTTAGTTTTACTCATGTTAGTGTTAGTTCCCTGAGAGGTACAGTAGTCAGATGATCAGTTCTGTTATCTCACTTTGGTGCAAAAACACTTTCCAATCCAGCAGGAGATGTCATTGGAATATATTGCCTTATATGGAGCAACTTGGTTTGCTTTCTGTTTATGAAGTGGCAGCTTCAGTACCAGTTTTTGGCTGGTAGTAACTTGCTGCTGTCTAGTGATGAGAAGATATCAGCAAAAGTGAGGAGTTTTTGTCTCAGAACAAAAAGTACCACTGACGAGCTGACTTTCCTCTGTCTGTATATTAGCACCTTACTCTTTAGCCGTAAATACAAAGTTAAGCTGGTTTGCCTGATTTCTTATTTTAAATAAATAACTTTTAATAATAAGTAGGTAAGTGGAGTGACAGTTGACAAGTAAAAACACAGTGATCCCAGCCTTTTAGCAGCTAGAAAACATGCACTAATCTGTGCCCAGTGAGCCCAGATTCCCACACTTTGGCCTGAAACACTTGCCATCCATCTCTAGCACTTTCCTTTTGCATTGATAGGGCCACAGGGCTTCCACTGATTTCTCACTTTTGCTCTCCCACTCCTCAGAAAATTAAAAGGCCAAGAGGATAAGCACCTAGCTGCATTGTGTGTCCTGGCATTGTTATTTCTAAAAGTGTGGTATTGGCACCTGGGCTGGCTTTTCCCAGGCTGCCAGAGTTTCTTTGCCTGGGCTGCATGCTGTGTCTTATTTGTGCAGCCCTTCACTTCAGAACACAGTGCACAAGCAGAACTAAGAAGTATTGTACGGCTTAAGTGTGTCCAGGGGCTCAGGTTCACAAGGCAGGTAGCACCATGAGTTTTACACTTGGTGGTGGAATTACAAGAATCAGAGTAGTTTAAATGTTTTTAACTTTGCACAGACATAATTTATTATGTATTCATGTGGTGCTACTTTGTTGTTTGTTTTTTATGTTTCAGCAGTTCATGACATGTTCCAGTATTCTCAATACCTTCTGTGATATAAAATGTATCATGAGAAGGATACTGGTTACTGAGGTACAGAGCTTCAAAAACCTGAAATTTCAATCCTGTCAGTGCTGCAGACTTGGTGTATGACCATGAACAAGTTATTCACTGTATGCCTCAGTTTTCCTTTCTGGAAGAAATATAACAGTTGTAGCAGCAATGTCCTAATTTTTAGTACTTTGAAGTGTGTGTTTTTCCCCTGGGGATGTTAAGAATAGTTAATAGTTTGAATTACCAAACTAGGAAGGAGATAGCACCTTCAGACTTCTAAGGAAGTTCATATGAGCTCAATACTTACAGAAATGTCTCACAGAACTGCATCCATTGTTACTAATTTATATTAGACAAAGGTTTGTAATTGCATTTCTTGGAGTCATCAGAGACATTAGGTATTAACTAGCATGCCAAATACAGAAGCTTTACCAGAAAAGCTGATATATTTGAAGATGGTCCCAGTAACAGACTAATTTAAGGAGAATCATAGAATCGTGGGATGGTTTGGGTCAGAAGGGACCTTAAAGATCATCTAGTTCCAAACCCCTGCATTGAGCAGAGATACCTTCCACTAGACCAGGTTGCTCACACCTCCATCCAACCTGGTCCTGAATACTTCCAGAGATGGGGCATCCACAGGTTCTTTGGGCAACCTCTTCCAGTGCCTCACCACTCTGACAGAAAAGAATTTTTTCCTAATATCTAACCTAAACCTACTCTTTTCCAGTTTGAAGCCATTCTTGTCCTTGTAAAATGTCCTTTTCCATCTTTCTTGTAGGCTCCCTTCAGGTCCTGGAAGGCTGCAATGATGCCACTTCAAAGCTTTCTCTTTCCCAGGTTGGTAGCCTTTCCTCATTGGAGAGGTGCTCCATCCCACTAATCACCATCGTCATCATGTCTCTGCTTTGGACTCACTCCAATGAGTTGATGTCCTTGCTGTGCTGGAGAGCCCAGAGCTGGATGCAGTGTTCCAGGTGAAGTCTCAGAGTGGAGCAGAGGGGCAGAATCCCCTCCCTGGTCTTGCTGCCCACACTGCTTTGGATGCAGCCCANCACACTGCTTTGGATGCAGCCCAGGACACATTCGGCTTTCTGGGCTGTGAGTGCCCATGGCTGGGTCATGTCCAGCCTCTCACCCTCAGCACCCCCAAATCCTTCTCTGCAGGGCTGCTCTCAGTCTGTTCATCCCCAGCCTGTGCTGATATCAGGGGTTGCCCAGACCCAGGTGCAGCACACTGTGCTTGGTCTTGTTAAACTTCACGTGATTCCCATGGGCCCAATTCTTGACCTTGTTCAGGTCCCTCTGGATGATATTCATTAATGTCTATGTCATTAATGAAAATATTAAATATACAGACCCTTGTGGGAGACCACTTCTCACTGATTCCATTGGGTGTCTGAACCATTGATCACAACCCTCTGGATGTGACTGTCCAACCAGTTTCTTATGCATCTAAGAGTTCACTCATCAAATCAATCTGTCACCAATGCAGACAGAAAGATACTGTGGAGGACCATGTCAAAGGGTCCTTCCTCTAGATCCTCCTGTCTCTCAAAGCTTTCCTCTCTCTAGATCCTCCTTGTTGGGAAACACGGTGTTGAGGGAAAGGGATTCTAGCATCACAAAACTGGAACACTGGATTATAATTAATATGTTATAAATAGAACTTTGTGATAGAGAGTAAGTTGTTGTGATTTTTAAAGATTAAAGATTAAATTGTTGAAGTACTTGCCAGTGTACTCTCAGTTCTATAGTAGATATTTTCTTTTTACTGCTTTTTTCTTTATAGTTCTAATGTATTGTAATTATTTCAGGTTTTTCATGGCCTCACATAGTCTAGCTGATCTTTGCGTAGCTGTACAAAGGGAGCATGTGGAGGGAAAGGGAGATTGTTTCAGAACTGTTGGATGAAATACTTCCATGGTACTGGAGATTTACCGTGTCATAATCAATGAATAATTACTACTGCTGTTGATAGGGTCTGGTGAGAGTAGTGTGGATGTGATTCATTGTTCCCTTTGAAGTTGCCAACAAAATATAGAACTATTAAGCATAAATTTAATTGTTTAACATTTGAGAGGTGTCTCTAAGAGCATATTCAGGGCCTTTTGCAGACTGAGACAAGCACAAACCAAACATATGGTGCAATTAACATTCGAAAAAGTGTGTAAGAATTGAAATTCATAGAAATACTAGTTCTAGTGTTTCTTAAAAGAGCATTGTAAATATATCCATCTAGCCTAGGTAAACATGTCTCAAAATAGAAAGCCAGAGATCTCTGAGTTGAGATGAAAATGATTTTATTTTTGTATGGTATCTTTTTACCAGGACTGCAGATACCTATATTGTGCATGAATTGGAACATCTGTGATGATGATTTTCACAGATTAAGGAAAAACTGGTTCATTTCGTTCAAGAAAAATAATTTAAGTAACATTTTTTCTCAATAAACAGTGGCAAGGCAGGGCAATAGTCGGTCTTCTCTCAATCTAACTTTTAAAAATCTCTTTGTAGTACTCTGCAGGCAGTGCTTTGCATTTGAAATAAACTTTTTTTTTTCCAAAGCCAGAAGAAGTTAGTTTTGTTTATAAAAGTAGAAGCTGACAGGAGAAGCTAACAGGTATGATAAAGATTTTGATCTGAAAAATTTAGATTTTGGCTGCAGTGTGATCTTACCTAAGAAACCAGAAGACTTTTAGTAAAACCAGGGCAGATTAAAAAAAAGACAGATGGAATTTAGATACCCAGCTTAAAGTGAATTTAGATACCCAAAATATAAAACTGAAAATCTGAAGTTTGCTGCCATCTAACCACTGGATTAAGTAGGAAGATATGAGGTTCTTATTTAAGTTAAAATGCTCTGGGTACGTAGAATTTTGGTAGTGAGCTTTTTCAGGACCATCCCAATACTGACCATGTTGGAACAGTACACCAGATGCAGGCCAGGTGATGTCCAGAAAGAACTGGGTTTACTGTATAATTTTAAGAAACTCAATCAGTTGGCAGTGTGAACGTGTACCACATACATGGTAACTGCTGCATACTCCTATCAAGATGTGGCTTTTGACTTAGTATCAAACTCCTAAAATAAGTCAATAGAAGAACAATTTACCATTTTATAGAATGACATGTTTTAAAAAATTTGTTTAATACCTTAAAACTTGGGCTCAGTTCCTTTCTTTAGTTGAGCATGTTCAAGTTTACACTGTTCAAAATCTGTCTCTTACAGTGGTAGATGCAAGGCTACTCTGGATGGAAATCGTGCTCTCCACTCTTGCTGTTGAAACTGACAAAACTGAGATTTGCTGTGTCAAAGACAGACACCTGTCTGAGGGGTGAGAAATCAGTAATAAAGTTCAAGGTTCTGGTCTCCTATAGACAGAGATGCTGCTTGAATTCCTGAATTAGGAGGGTTGAGAATATAGGTAAAGGGCTGGTCTTTTCTTTCTAAATGCATAGTAGGCGATTGCTTGTGGAATATAATAATTTTAGGTAGCCCACAGCTAAGGGCCTCAGTGGCTCCTTCTAAAAGACAACATTTTCCCCATGTACTATTTAAGGAAGCTGGGAACTGAATAAAAGATTTTTGATTTCACTCCAAGAATGAGAAACCTAAAAATTATCTCAATTTGGCAGCGCTAACTTCTAAACACTGACATTTCCTCCTGGTCATGGTCTTGTTGCTTGCTGATGGATAGCATCAAACTTAAAAATGCCAGAGTGACAGATATTTTTTGAGGATTATATTTTTTTCTTGCATTGTGACAGAATCTACTGAAAAAGAACAACAAAGACCCCAAGATTTAAATCCTGACCTGAATTTGTTTGAAGGCCAATGTTTAAATTAGCATGGTTGTTGAATACAACTTTACTGTTTTGTTTGTACAACACTTTACATGACATCCATAGCTTGCAGGTCACACAAATATCCACAAAGTACTGTAGTACAATGTACCCATGCTACTTATCCATGAATTATTTAACCTGCGGCTCTTTAGTACAGTTCTTTCTTGGCTTGTATTATCTGTGGCCTTTCCTGAGCAGAGACTATTAGTAATATTGATTGTAGCCCAACAGTATTCTAGCACTAAGATATTGGTTGTTCCTTTCTGAGACTTTCTAGTATAGATATAGTGAGTTTGTTTTATTTAATTTAATAATTATTATTTTATGGTGTTTTAATACACTGTGTGAATTCTGAGTGTATTCTATTAACTTGATAGAAGGTATTGTTTAGGGGTTTTTTGAGTGCTGTATATGTACTGTGTATTTCTGCATAGTTGCTACTTTTCTTTTGTTGGCTCTAAAAATGTTGGTGTAAATGTGTTGGTTCTGATCCTGCACAGTTTGCTGTTTGTTACCTGTCTGCAGTGTTGTGGGGTGAATGTTGTCACTTGCTTGTGAACATGGCTTGAGTAAATGCCATAAGATATTACAGAAAGATTTGTAAGCCCTAAGTATTGTATTATCTACAATGTGGTATTTTTACAACCAGATCTCAGCTACAATGCCCTTTCCTGTTTCCATTTGCAAATGGGAATGAGAAGCATTATATAGTAAAGAGGCCTTTAATAAAAGGGAAAAACAAAGTCAGAAGTGGCTTTCACAAATAATAGATTATTTTTCTCCTTCAATTAAAAAAAATTCCAAGGAGATTGCTTTCATTAGGCAGGAATCATCCTGCATCAAGAAATATTGGCTGAGAAATGAAGAGGTGGAGACAATTAAAAGCCTCCAAGTCACAGAAATCCTTAAAAGCAGACTGTTAACCACCACACACCTACACACACATGCACACCTTGACTCCTACAAACTGATCTCACTGTTACCTGGGAAGCTGTGGCTTGTGAGAATTGGTCAGCTAAGAGAAGGCAAAAATTCCATGCTGCAAACCCCATGTTTTACCTGACTTTACTAGAGATAGTAAATTGATTTATAGGCTAAAAATCTCTCCTGTGAAGACTACTAAATGCTACAAAAATATTGTAGCATTTTAAAAGATAAAAGCTTCTTCTAGATTGTACAGGGAAGAAGACCTTGTCAGTATGATTTTGAGACAAGCAGTCACTGAGCATCAGAACATTAATATCAGAATTTTGCATTGAAGGCTTTAAATGACTGCTACAGATCAGATCATGAGAAAAACCATAGTTCCACACAAGGGCCTTCAGCCACTACATTATGCATTTGAAACAGTGTTCAATAAAGGCAGCAGACTTGCATGGTCTATGAGGAGAGTTTATGTAGTTTTAAGTAGTAATGCGAGGATACAGTACTTCCCTCTGCTTTTTCAGACTTGCCAATGTGGCTATCGTTACTGACAGCTTGACATGATGTTAGTTATTTAAAGTGTCAGATGAGAGTGGCTGATGCCATGGTACTGCAGTGCTCACATTTGTTGGAAAATTAGATGGTGATTTTTTTAAAAAAAAGGCCTAAAACCCCCCAACAACCCAGCTGCTTAAGACTCTGACTGCCTAGGTTTTTCTTCTGTGCTGGGTATATAATTTGAGTGAGCAGTAGTGAACATGCCTGAGGTGTTAAGAGAATGATGCGTTTTCTGTAGGCATGAATACTCTTAAATAAAACAGGAACACCTTCCTGTCATTTGTTGTCTTCCAGAAGGAATTTTTAAAAGGAAATGGAAGCCAATTAGCCCGGAAGTTTAACCTCTTTTAGCTTAGCTTCTTTTATGGGAGCTTTTTAACCTTTTAACTAAATCATTTTCTTTCTTTTCTCCCCTCCCCTTTGAATCTGTTAGCAGCATTTCTCATGCTGGGCCCAAGGAGCAGGCTGTTTAAATTCAAAAATGATTTTGAGGGGATAAAGTGTACAAGATTTTGAATTCTTGCCATAAGTCTCTGGCAGACAGCCAGGAAACCTCAGAGGAATAGGACTAATGAAGGGAGGGTAAAGGAGATCTGGAGTGTGTGGCTGGTAATGCAGTATTCATTTAATTGGGAGCAGGTATCGGTGCAAACTTCTCCATTTTAATTGGAAAGAGAAGGAGGGTGTTAAGGAAGATGGAGAAAAATAAGAATGCATAAAGTTTTCAAGCTGAGGAGCCAAAGGCAGGCCTGTATATGGCAGAGAAAGAACTCAATTTAGGGCAATTTGCTCTGCAAGCTGGGCTGCAATCTCCCCTGGGGATAGGGATGAGGAAGAAAATGAAACCAAAAGAGAACTTGATAAAATCACCTAGCACAGACAATCTCAGTAGAATAGGTTTTACTGAGTTAAATCTGCCCCAATCAATGTGATTCTTTTCATATAAGTTACAAATAAAAAGCCACAAGATTACAATAAAAATTGAGGATGTACTGCTGCTCATGTAGCACATGGGAGTCTTAAGGACTTGTTGTGGAATACAGGTTTTTTGCAACCATCGTGTTTGGTTTTTGCTTTTTTTTCCTAGCTAGGAGGGAAAAAACCCTCATCTCTGCCTCCTCCCTAACCTTTTATTATCTTTAAACTAAGGTTAGTGGTAATGTGTGAACCTTACAGAGCACAATTTTCAATGCTCTGCAAAGCTGAACATGCTTTAGTCCTGACAGTTGCTAAACCTGCGGATTTTTCAGATACTCTTTTTTGCCTTTACACATGACAGAAGTTAAAATAAGGAAAAGACACTTCTCACCCATTCCACCTCTTTCCACCCATTCCCACAGCTGGGCATACAGCAAAATGAGAGTAGGTGCCTGCATTTTCATGTTATTGTTTTCTATACTATATGTGTGCAGTGTCTTTCTCAGATACTTGGTGTATCAAGTGCTAAGCAACTATTCATTCTGTATCTGAGGACTAGCCTGAGTGTATTTTCCTTTTATTCTCAGTAGTGTGTCAACCTAAATATTTGGTGTTTAAGGACCTCCTGGGAAATGGCACTGCTATGAGTGGTGAATGTCTGAGGTGGACAGCTGCTCTTTTGTCTGCACTGTCACACAGCTGAGAAAGATGAAGTGGTTCCTGCAGGGTCATCAGTTGTGTGGGGAGGTTTGTACCAGAAGAGAGATAATGTGAGATGTGCAGCTCTGAGGGTCTGGAGGAAACAGCAAGAATTGGGGTAGGGAAAATGCGGAACTAGGCAATAAGATGATGACTTGTAGTTGCAAAGGATCAGCTGAGATCTGCAGCTGTAAAGTGCTTTCCTTTGCCATAGTGCTGCAGCACTAATTTTATCTCATTAACTCTCCACTGGCAAAGGGAAAGGCATGAAGAGTATAAACAGGAATAACATTGCTACTTGAAATGCACACGGTTCCTGGCATATGTGTGTATTGCTGGCTTCAGCTTTGTTCCCTAAGGATGCTTTCCATTAGTTTGCTAGTAAATAGTTTGTCCAGCCACTGGACATTCTGATGAAAATCTGTAAACCTTAAAAGTTTGAGCTTCCTACAGGTTTTGTGAAAACAGCTGGCTAAGTAGAGAAGAGAGACTAAACCTGAACATCTCTGTTGAGACAGTTACATCTCACTCTTATCTCTGGAGGCAATGGTCAGTGAGAGCCAGCCCACAGAAGCCAACCCCTATGCAGGCTAAAGCCATGGGCAGCAGGACAGGGCAAAGAAGAGAAGCTGATAGCAAAGAGATGGCACCAGGCAGAAAGAGACTGGGCTGAGGTCTTACCTCTGCCTTGAGGACAGGGATGTTGAAGAGATTCTGGATGCTCCAGTGTAGCTCATGAACCTTCTTCAGTGTCTTCACTGTGAAACTGCATAGACAACATGCTTGGCTGTGCTTGCCTAGAGATGCCTTATGCACTGATTCGCAAAGCCATCTTATGCCAAACTGTGTTACTGTGTCTGTATGAATATGCACATGCAGTTTTTGAGCTGTGGCTGAATAGGATAAAGAGATTTTGGCACAACAATGGAGAATGACAATGGAATTAGGGGGATTTTCAAAAGAAGAAATAAAGCATTTTTGTATCTAATATATGTATACAGTTCTGAAAGCTTAAAGGATCAAATGAGCACAAAGCATTTTTTTTCCTTATGCATGAATTTCACAGAGGTCCATCCAAATGTACACAGAGAACTTACATGTAGTAATTATATGATGGTGCAACTAAAACAGTGTATTTTAGTACTAAAAAGACTAAATTCTAGCTGAGGGTAAAGTTCTTCTTGAAATGTGTGTCCACAAGTACATGTGTCAATATCATGTGTGTATATATATATTAATTTTACATAAATACATTTTATATTGCATTGAGTATTCAAATATTATTTCCTTTCCTTTTAAAAAACATAAGGCAATAAGAGTACTAAATTTTCCACAGGACTCTCAGCACCTGTGTTATCCTGTGACATTTGCAGGGACATTTAAGAGAACTAATATATCATACATAGCAAAAAAGACTATTTAAAGTTACAGTAGAAAGATGGGAGAAAAACTGTATTCTGTTCATGATGATAGAAGTGATGGTGAAAGTGAATTTATTCCTTTCTGATCATATGACTTAAAAATTCACAGTCATCTGTGATAGTAAGATAGGTTCTGATTTTGCGTAATGACTACAATACTGGCAGACATAGCTACGTTTATATGATCTGACATGCTGTCTTTTATTTTAAACACAGCACTTAATGAAAAGACTGGGAGCAAAATTCTTGTCTTGGAGACAGCAAAAAAACTTAGCTCAAGACTCATTTCACTGGTGTAAGTGAAAGGAAAATTCCACCCAAGGCTTCCTAAGTAGTAATTATGGAAAACTATTTTGACACAAGGTAAAAGATAGTCATACAGTTGCATTTTCCAGCATATGTGGAAGGTCTTAAACTAATTGGAATTTATTGAGAGACAAATTCTGAAATTCCTTCCATGCTTTTCTTTTACATTAACAGACTGTAAAGTTCACTAACTGCAAACTTCCACCACAGATATTAAAAAAGAGTAAAATATTTTGCATCTGCAAAGAGCATTTACACCTTTAGTTCTGTGGACTCAAGAGTGAATTTGAAGATTAATTTTGTGTCTATTTAGTTATGAGAAGAGATACTGGTAGTGAAAATGATAACTTTTTTTTTTTT
>VYZT01030087.1:290-15561 GCA_013400735.1 Pomatostomus ruficeps | reverse complement strand
GTCTCCTCTCCTCTCTCTGTCCCAACGAGGGTGATTCGCAAAGAGCTGAAATCACTAAGAGCTGATATCACTGCAAATCACCCATTGCCTGGGGAGACAGCCTTAGCCCCTGTAGGAGTCGCTCTCTGCAGCGCACTCTTTAGGGCGTGTCGGTGCTGACCAGCATCGGCCGCCCTTTCGACAGCAGACCAGTGAGATTTAGCAACAAGAAAATGCTTTCCTTAACATCCAAGGGGAAGTCAATTCTCAAAAGCTGTTGTAACAGCTGAAGGAGGAGAAGAAGGTGAAAGGCTGAGGGAAATCATCCTCCCCTATTCCCCCCACAGACTGAATATGATTATTAATAGACTCCCAAAGATAATGCCCAAAGTAAAGGTAAGAGAGCAGCACTGAATACACATCCAAAATCACCCTCACTGCCCTTGATCAGCCATAAACTGATATCCCATAGTACTGCAACAAAGCAATCCCGATCCCTCTCCCTACTCTGAAAAAAAAACATCACAAGGACCACATGTGGGAGTATAGGGGATTATGGGAATACAGGGTTAGGTGCTACAACGATGTGAACAGATCAAGCAACATTGTGACCAGTGGCTTTGGAGTTAATGCAACAAATTCTTAGATTGAATTTGTTTCCAAGCTGCTCTGGACAGATCCATTGTTATCTCAACCCTTCATGCCACACACTGGGTGCCAAATAAGACTGTTGTAGTTTCGGAATGGTACTCCCCAATTTAGTGCTCCCACAGAGACTCTGCAAAACACATGTCACTTGCTCGCTCCTCCCTCCCCCTCCTCCCACCCTTAAACAGGATGGAGAGGAAAATTAGAGGCACAGAAAGCAAAGATCACAGCTTGAGATAAGAACAACTTATTGGAAACGGCAGTGAGATAAGAAAATGAACAATACTAATGACAGAGAGTATGAGAATCACACAGAAACCCCACACCAACAGACAATACCCAATGACTCCTTCCGCCACGCTGCTTGACCAGAAGAGACCCCTTTCTCCCCAGAAGGGACTCCCTCCCCCTGCCCCCAGCAGTGATGTGAGGTGTTACAGAATAACCTTCTCATCCTAGACATGCCTCCTCCTGGCTACTGCACACACTTTCCTGGCTGGAACTGGGACACCTGAGAACAGTGTTTTGTTCAGAAGGTGCAGCCTAGAAGCGAAGCTGGTGTCAGAGCAATGCAGAATGTTTTTGCCATCACACTCAATACTAGAGAATGTAAGATGAACCACGCTGGGTCAGCACATAAGTCCTTGAACACTGATAACCTGTATCCAGCAATGCCAAATACTCTACATTTCATAGGACAGTGGCAGCCTCTGTAGTACATCCAGTCATTTCTATGGTGTGGAAGTTAGGAAAAGGAAGCCTCTTGCCTATCCCATTACATGCAAAATTACATGTATATATGGATAGTGGCCCATTTTACAGTGTTGAACCATCAGAGGTTCAACCATCAAAGGTATATGTAGAAATATGCTTTTTCCTGTCATAGGTTTTTGTTTTGAGTTTTTGTTTTGTCTTAGTTTTTTCCCTTTTCAGAATTGTGAATTTGCTTCATTTGAAGAGTTGGTTTCATATGCTTTAGCATATGTAATTTGATCATGTAACTAAAATCTAAAAATGGGAGGTTTCTTTTGCATGCCTGATAATGATTTTTTCGTCAAAGCCCATGTAATTTACAAAGTATGCAGTTGTTGGAAGTGACTTAAAAGAGGCTGCCAGAATTCAAGAAATAGTGTCAGGTATTCTGTTGGTATAAGCAGCATAGTTAAATTACTTTTGCTTCCATCAGGTATCACCAGTTGTGGATTTGACTTAACACTGTTTTTGTCTAAAATGTACATTCAGCTTTCTTTTGGTCTTCATTTTTGAAATGGCATTTTTACTTCATTCGTTTGAAATGTCTCTTAATGAAAGAAACAGTAATAGCTTCAGCCTCACTATAGCAGAGTTAAGCTGCAAATAGGAATTCAGTTTTCCTGAGTTCCATTTGTTAACTGCCTGCAGTAGAAAGAGATGAATTCTGATGAAAAGAAATTCAATCCATGAAGTTTTCACTGCTCACATCTTGTCAGATTGCTTGTGTCTCCTAGTAACGCTTTATTTTCATAGAACCGATGCACAATTTATGTTACTGTTTTGGTTCCTACTTGCCTACAGTATGTGGTTACTGTAAAATGATTGGTTGTGTTTGTTCTGGGTTTTTTTCATGCTTTGATTCTAGATGCTTTTGTAGAAACTGTTTTTAAAGGGTCTTACCTTGAGCCAAAAAATATAATCCTTTTCATCCATGGACTACTACTTTTGGTTGCTTGGCCCTAATACAAAGCAAGGAATTTGGTACAGAATCTTGATTATTAGCATCTATCTGCTGTGTATGTAACTGATGGTTTTACATCATCTTAGCGTGCTTTTTGACACCTCACTTGAATAAGCCTGGTATTGATTTGAAACTCTGCCACTGCTGGGTGGCTGAGCTGGGGTGGAGCAGTGAACAGAATCTCTGTGGGAAATGGCTCAGTGGCCTGTCAGGTGCATATCACAGGTCTCTTCACCATTTCGGTCTAGAAAGCTCTTTGTGTTTAAGAGTTTAAAAGCTGATTTCTTTACAGGTTAACTTTCTCAGGCATACTTATTAAGGGAGAAGACTGCTGCATTTCCAAACAGCTAGCTTGTTTTCTGTTTCCTGAATGACCCAAAATGATTTTTAAATTGTTAGCATGTATTTGTATTCTGGTCCAGATGATAACCATAGTTTTATCTTTCATTGAAGAACGTATACATTCTGTTCTGTTACAATGTATTTTTTGAATTTTTTTTTAAAAATCAATAAATACTCATATGATGTTTCATTTGTAAATGTAAACAATGTTACTTGCTTATTTGAATGGTCTTCTTGAACTGCTTTAGCTGCAGGGGACACATCTTTAAAATGCATTTATTTAACTTAAATTCTTCTAAACTGTTTGTATATGTTCTCAGACATGTTCTATTGTAAACCCTTAATATTAAGTTGTTGGGACCAATGTACAGTTAAGTACTAAAAAAATTGCATTTTTATTCTTTATGGTTTATTATTCGAAAGGTATTTGTAATTGATAAGAAGCAGCTCAGTGTCACTGAAGAACAGGTGTTCAGCTTGGATACTTTCAAAGCTCAGGCTTCAAATTACATTGATAATTAAACACAAATTCTTCAAGCAAGCCTTTACAAACTCTGAATAAAGCATTTAAGTGCTTGCTTCGTATTTATGAATACTATCTACCCAGTTAATTGAATTGTTTTGCAGACTTTGCCTGGAAATGGTTTAAGGAAAATTCAGCTTTGGTAAAACTGTTATTTTTAAGTGACTATGTGGTATTTTGGCCATTGTTTTGTAACCAGACTAGGAAAGTTACAGTTATTTCTGCTGACTGTTTAAGTCCAGTAAATTATTCAGAGAATCTGTTCAAATGGAAACATGTAGAGAAGCTGTTTACACACGTATAACTTGCGGCTCCAGTTTAACTGAAGCAAAACACAAGTTGCAGGTAGTCCAGTGGGAAATTCCACTGTGAATTTCCACAAGCAAAGATCGTAAAAAATGTAAAAAGCCATGACTGAGTGCCCACAGTCAGTCCCGGTGCGTGGCTGTAGGCATATTTGGCTTGCTACGTTGGCAGTGCTTGGAGGTCTTAACTTTTCCTCCATAGTGGCTCCATAACAAAACCTCACACAGGATATAATTTCTATGTGATGTTCTCCTTTGATTGCAATGGTTACATAATTTTCTTTTCCCCTCCACATTTGTTTACTGGTTAACTGTTCCATTTTATACATGGATATACTTAAATGTTTTATTGTGTGGCATTCCTAAGTGTTTCTCCTTTCCCCAATGGCACACGTTTCTGAACGATTGCACGCACAGGAGAGGTCCTGCTGGATGGTCTAGAGTCAGGTTTACTTGTGGCTCGTACATTCCAGTGCCTGGGATTGAATTGTGGGCAGGACTAGACTGAAATTAAATTTCTACACTTGTATTAGGGTTGACGCTGAGCTCAAACCTTTCCCTACAGTGGCTTTAAAGAAAACAAAACACTTTGTGGAGGTTGGATTTGGAAATCAGTGTAGGAGTGCTTGGATCTCACTACTGGAATATGTATGTGAGGAGAATTTCAGGGAAATTCAACCCTCAGTGGATTTCAAGGAAAGAGCTTTGGTCTGATCTGTGCATAATTCATGATTTCTCTGAGCAGGTCTGATCTTAAAAAGCACCTAAATATAATTTTCAAAATAGACATAGGCCCTATGGATGCTGATAGGTAGTCATTTAAAGCTGCAAAATCATCTAAAAAGGTAGAAGCTGCTTAGAATTTTCATAAGCACCTATGCAGATTAGATACCTAACCTCCAGTTCACTTGTAAGTTGGGGCACCCTACATTCTGTTTTGCAAACTTGCTATTTATTGGTTTTTTGGAGGGAAGGGTTTTATACACTGAATCTATTGTAATGAAGATAGTTGTAGTTATAGTGTTAGTTTCCAGAGAGAGTGCATTTTCCAAGCTCTACGCAGATGAATGAATCAAATGGTATGTTTTAGGAAATCTCCAGAAAAAGTCGATGAGAGAAAGTGCAGCAAGTGCTAAAAACAAGAATGTTAATCCAGGTGATACTGTTCTGTCCTTGAATGTGTTGGCTGTGGACACCGTTTGTGGCCACTGTCAGCTTGGGACTGGAATCCCAGAAAATGGGCTAGTGCTGGAGAATACAAAAGTCTCATCACTTGTTCAAGGTAGAAAACCCAAATAATAATTAAAGGAAGCTTTTGAAATTACAGCATCTGGCTTCTTGGCATCATTAATGTAAAACATATTTGAAAGCTATTTTAGCAAAATGATTTTAGATACATGGTTTTTTGAAGATACTATCTCCAAAAATCAGGAAAAAATAGGATATTAAAAAGTGAAGATGTTTGCAGGATTGTGTTAGAGAATAGTTTTGAAATAAGACTGTTAAAGAAAATATTTCTTCGCCCACATTTGGAGTCAAGACCCCCTATAATTCTATGTATGTAACTGTACATCTAGTTCCTTCCCTCCCAACACCCCCAGAGCAATTGGAGGCTTCTTTCCCAGCAGGATTGACCAGACTGCAAATATTTATGAAACTATTCTAAAATAGCAGTGTACAGTCAGGCTCAGAGGGAACTGTAATCAGCTGATTTGCCTTAGTGTTAACACTCATAGGGTAGTGGGTATTAATGAATTTATATTTAAAAATATAATGATTACTTAGTCTTTAACCCCCTTCAATTAGCTTGAGAGTGACTGTGCTGCCATACATTATCAATACCTGCTTCTGTAAAACAAGCAGTGGAATTGGGCTTTTGTTTCCTGTCCTAGTGCCTGAGGTCTTAGTCAGGTGTACCAGCACTGTTCCTGCTCATTGGTCAGAGCAGTTTTTCTAAAATGATGTGTGGAATGATGTTGTGCTCTGTCTTCACCAGAAGTACTGAAACCTGGTCTCTGGCGGAAGGGTATTATCACCTGTGTGCTTGTACTGTGCCATGCTCAATGGCCAGTACAATAATCTCAACAGCAATGTTTGTCTCTTACCCACAGGGAGTATAAACACCTTTAGAAATGATTGACAAAGCCCTCATTATCTCAGTTTCTGTGTCTTCTGAAAACTGTGGGGGTTTTTTCTAATGGGAAGTTTGCACTTTCACCAATTACCAAACCACTGCCTGATGTTCCTATTACTATAGGCTTTTGTTGTGGGTTAACTCTGGTGGGCAGCTTAAGCCCCACACAGCTGCTCACTCTCTCCCCCCTGGTGGGATAAGGGAAAGAATCAGAAGGTCATGAGTGATAAAACTCAGGAGTTGAGATTAAGACAAAAGCTATGTGTGCAAGCAAAGCAAAACAAGGAATTCATTCACCACTTCTGTGGGCAGGCAGATATTCAGCCATATCCTGAAGCAGGGCTCCATCACGTGTGACGGTGACTTGGGAACACAGATGCCATAATGCTGAATGTCTCCCCTGCTCCTCTCCCCAGTTTTTATCACTGAGCAGGATGTCACAGGAGTGGGATATCCCTTTGGTCAGTTGGGGTCAGCTGTCCTGGCCGTATCCCCTCCCAACCGCTTCTGCATCCCCAGACTGCTCGCTGGTGGGGTGGGGTGAGGAGCAGAAAAGGGCCTTGATGCTGTGCAGGTCCTGCTCAGCAACAGCTAAAATACCAGTATGTTACCAACAGTGTTTTGGTCACAAATACAAAACTTAGCACTATACATGCTTTTATGAAGCAAATTAGCTCCATCCTGAACAAAACCAGTGTAATCTCCACCCTTTATTCCATACTGTTAACATTGTGCTCAGGTCCCACATTATCTGATTGATTCTCCCTCATTAACCACCTCCTCTTTCCCATCCTGGGATATATAAATGGATATCATTCCCTTAGGCTATGGATCACCCCTTTAAAAGTCCACAAAATGTCCATTGAGTCCATTGAGTCCATGTGTATTCAATCGGTTACGGTTATCACTCAGGACAGGAGAAGTGGTGTGATGTGTGGGGTTATTGGGCACCAAAGACAGCTCAGGTTGGGTCGCTGCTGCTCTTTCACATCTTGTAAGGCTTGTCCTCTGTTGGTTCAGATGGTTCCTGCTATACTAATTTCCATAGCATGCAACTCACATCCTGAGTTACAACAATTTAAAGGTATTCCTGTGACAGTATCCATCTCTGGTTCTTTGGGGACAGGTTATAGGGTTTAACAATAGAACGTAACAATAGGGTTTGCAGCAAACTCCTCCCTTTGCTCCTAGCCTGGCTAGCAACAAGGGATTCCTGCTATAGTAATTCCCATACCATGCAACTCACATCCTGGGTTACAAAAATTGAAAGGTATTTCCATTACAATCTTCATCCCTCATCCCTTTGGACTGGACCATAAGGTTTAACATTGTGATGAGCTCCTTCCCTTGTCTGTCCTCCAGCCTGGCATTACACACAGGCCCACAGTCCATGTGGGGCAGTGTGGATTGTCTACAGACCACCATTCTTTAGGGATGTAGCTGCTCCAGAATGACAATATCCATACGGCATTTTCCCTTCAGGGGAGTACCTGCTCTAGCATGGACTTCTCCATGGCCATGTATGTTTTTGGTTGTACCATCATGAATTTAGCCACAGTCACCGTCCTGTGAATTTGTGTTCCAGCCTGTCCAGCACAGGAATGGCAGGAGTGCCCTGGCCATCTGTCAGCCTATCCCTGTTATCAGTATGTTCCCAGGCAGAGCAGAATAAGATGATAAGGAAAACAGGAAACAGGAGAAGTAAAAAGCAGTCACTAACGAGCACTAGTTACTAATCTACATCCAGGCAAGCAAGCCCCATGGCAAGCACAGGAGCCTGACAATTAATAGCTAAACAGATATAAATTTGGTATAGCATACTCTGATCAAGCCTGTTGTTATCTCTAACCCCCCATGTCCCACACTGGGTGTCAGAAGGGACTGTTACAGATTTACCCTGATGGGCAGCTCAGCTCCATGCGGCTGCTCTCTTACTCCCCTCCAGTGGTATGAGGGAGAACAACCAGAAGGGTAAGAGGGCAAAAACTCGAGGGTTGAGATATAGACTGTTTAATAAGAAAGCAAAAGCTACACATGCAAGTGAAGCAAAACAATTCATTCATTCATCACTTTCCTGGGCAGACAGGTGTTCAGCCATCCCCAGGAAAGCAGAGCTCCATCATACGTGACAGTGACTTATGAAGACAAACACCATCACTCCAAACACCCTCTCCCTCCCTCCTTCTTCCCCCAGCTTTATGTGCCGAGCGTGATGCCATGTGGTGTGGGATAGCCCTTTGCTCAGGGCAGGGGCTGTCCCGGCTGTGTCCCCTCCTGACTTCTTACCCATCCCCATCCCTTGCTGGTGGAGTGATGTGAGAAGCAGAAAAGCCCTTGATGCTGTGTGAGCACCGCTCAGCAATAAGTATTGGTGTGTTACCCACACTGTTTTCATCACAAAGCCGAAACATAGCACTAAACAAGCTACTGTGAAGCAAAGTAGCTCCATCCCAGTCAAAACTGGTACAGCTCTTTATGCTTCAGTGACATATTCTCAGCTGTGTGCCACTGGGCAGAAGTCAGGAAACAGGAAAGCTCCTTTTATCCATGTGAACTTATGGCCATTGTGCTTGTAAGAAAACTTAAAACTTTTTATCAGGTTATTTCCTACAAAACTTACCCATTTATTCAAGACAACTGCTACTTTTTATTGTATTTAAAGGGAAAAAAGTTTTCTCCAAGAATGGCAGCAAGACAGGCAGGATTTTACTGACAATTTTGGAGACATCTCTGATTTGCACAGCTCCAGGCTACCTGATAATTGAGAGTCCTTACTTGGCTCTCAGAAACTTGCAGGTGTCCTGCTTGTCCTCAACTTGACATCAAATGGCTGTCTTATGAAGGAAAGGACTTCTAGGTCTCCAAACCTTGATTTATACATGACTAGCCAAAGGAAAGAAAATATGTTGGGAATATGAAATAGAGGGAGAGGTAAAACAGAACAAGATGATAGCAAGAATTGATCCTCAGAGAGAGCCTCATGTAAAAATCAAAGCACTTGGACTTCATTGCATTCTGGTTTATAGGGTTTTCTTAATCACATAACTTCTGAGGGAAGGTGGGCAGTACCACAGTTGATGGCAGTGACCCAGGGTAGATCTACAAGAAGTGGGTTTATAGTTTCCATTTATTTCAGAAATGATTCTGTGGACTACAGACCATCTAGTTCATATTACCCTGTTTTTGACCTTAAAGGAAGTCAAAATGGTGGTATATTCTGCAAAAAAAATAACCATAAGAATCATTCTCATATGAGTTTCCCTAAGGAAAGGTATGCAATATGGAAACATAGCATATTTGTTCACAGAGCATACTGCAGGAGGTGGTATTTGCTGCAGCAAGTGTTTCTGAATTGACTCACGAGTATACAGAATTAGGAAACAAATGCAAATCTAGCACAAGGTCTCCAACTACCTGGCTTCTGGCCAGAATTCTATCTAAATGAGCTTTCTTCTATTCTGGCTATCGTTGCCTCTCTCCCTCTTTCAAGCCCTTTATTCAAGCACTGCTGTCTCCAGAAACAGCCAGGTGCCTCTGTTTTTGTTTCAATTTCTGAAAGGAAAGAAGGTAAACAGAGAATAACTGGCTAATGGTAGCGTGTGGGTCCTCAGGTGTGGTGTGGATGTCACCTTGGAAACATTTTAGCTTGTCTGCTTGGCATCTTGCAAATAATAATTTGAAATCCTCCCACATATCCCTCCATGTAACTTGGTCTGTGGAAAAAATGTGACTTATATTTTAATAGCCAATTTTAGGATTTAGGGGATTTATGTATGAGAAAGTTTAAAAGCTATCAGGAGCGCTCAAAATACTGCAGCCAGCACTAAACACACCGGGCTGTATTCTCTGCCAAAATCTTTCTCTGTAAATCCTAACGTGACTTGATAACTTAGCTATGGACCTTGGCCTGGAATAGAGCCCAAACTTTGAAAGACTGGAAGTTTCAGTTGGCAAAAATGTGAAGGTGCAGTGGTGAATTCATAGCAGACCGGGGTTTAGTTTTAATTATAGTAAGGGAATTCAGCTCTCAAGAATAAACCCTTAAAAAGAGAAGCAACAAGAAAGGTGAAGAAGGAGAAAAGAGACAAGTTAGAGTTTATTCCCCTCTTTGTGACTGAAGCTGAGGCTTCCAGAGAAGGTTTATTTGGCCGTCATCTCTTTCAGTCTCATTCAAAACTGGAAGCACAATAAAGCAGGGTAATTTTCGGAAGTGAAACAGTTGTTTCTTGTTTTAATTAAAGAAGGGTGGTTCTTTATGCATCCTGCCCTATTTCTAGGTTAGTGCACAACATCAGTGTCTGTACCAGCATCAGATTTCTTAGCCAATTCAAGCAGCTGATTTTCTATTCACAGTTTCACAGTGATCCTGTTCTCCCTTCATTAACACAGCATTTGGGGCTTTCACACGTGGTTTGTAAACAGAGAATCATTAATGTTTGCTTCACTCTTCAGTGACAACCTTCGTCCTGAAAAAGACTGTCCCTGAGAACGTATTTCCATTCATGCTGTTGCTAGAAAGTTATTTTAAACTCAAGCAATTTTCTCTTTCCAAACGAACCAAGTTCCTCTCTTACGTTGTCAGTTGTTCAGGTTGATACCCAAGACACAGGCTCCTCCACTAAGGCTCCATACCATGCTCATCCTCTGGGTATGTTATTAGCAAAACACACCCTCTCACCTCCCTCCTACTTTTTAGGCCATGTGATGAAAACAGGAGATCTCAGAGTTGCCACTTTTTTCATGTTTCCTTTGATGTGAATTATAAAATGAATTAAAACTCCTCTCTCTAGAAACACAGTATTTACCTGTTATATAGGTGTATGGCAGACAAGTTGTTTCTGCAAAAACTATGTCAGCTATAGTTTACATTATTTTGTAGGGCTTTGCATTATGTTAATTTCTGAGTTATTAATTTATTAATTTTTATCATGTTTTTATTATTCATTTGGGGGGAGGGTTGTATTCAGTGTTTAAACTCAGTTAAGCTGCTCTCTCCTATGTGGACAAAAAAACCATCTTATTTGTAGAATAGAGGAAGTGAACAGGGTAGCCAGGTAGTTTTCAATGTAAGTGTGATTTTTTTTTTTTTAATAGGAAGTCATATCCCATCTCCTGATTTCACCTTTCCTGTCAGACAAACAGGTCTCTTTGCAGGTCTCAATGCCAGACATTGTAAACACAGTTGCTCACTTTGCATGTGCTCCACAGGGACACTGTCTTTATAAATACATATCTGAGTTAAGGTTTAACAGATGGAAGGTGAGAAATAAGCACCTTTCTGCACTGATTATCCTCTGTGCTCTGGTGGCAACTGATTTTCTCTTCCATGAAACCAAGCATCACATCCAGAGGCAGGACAGAGCTGGGTCTCCGTTGCTTGACTGAGCATAATATATGGCTGGACCTTCCAGTTCTCATGAATCCCTGAAGCAGGAGCTCTGAATTCAGGGGATCTCTAAATAGCAGGGGAAAAAAAGAAAACTGTACAAATTTCTTTGGCTCAGACATGCTTTGCATTTAGCAGATATTTTATATATTCTCTTTGGAAACTGTATCAAATTTTTTTTCAGTCTTATTTGTACTCTGCTGTTTTTTGTAGCCGTCAAGGGTCTGCCTTACTGTAGTCAGGAGCATGAAATACTGCCGCAGTAACCTGTGACAATGCCTTTAGTCTGCTGGTTGTTGCCTATTTATGGTGCAGTAATGGTTTACTTCATCATCTAAACCCTAGGACTGTATTTTAATGAAGATTTAAGGCTATGATACAGCTGCTATTCAAACTGTGTGAGAGAGGCATGTTGGAATAGCTCAAGATTTACTGCTGAACTGTCAGTCTTTAAGCTACCAAGTGTCTTTACCCTTTGGTGCAGTAGCTATGGTGGAAACTGTACCCACTGCTGTGAGGCAGACACGGCGATTAATGAACCTGAGGCGCGCTAATCAAACATATGTTTTCTTGGCACAGTGATTGTGTTATATATCACATCCCAATGTACAGGCCTTTATCTTCCCTTAATGATCTAGCAAGGGGGCTTTTTTAAATGTGGGTGTTTTTCATGCGCTCCTTAGATTTGTTCCACAGGGGGTGGCTGTTAAAAACATCTGACAGGCATGCAGTTAGCCAGCGCCCTGCTGAGATTAGTAAAATACTATATTTAGTAATCGCACTACATCAAGGAACTCCAGCGTTGCAGGAAACAGTTTGATTCAATGCTTTTTTTCTGTTGGGTTTTTTTTTAAATTTTTTTAAATTGTATATCTTATTATTTCATCTGGGATAATTTCTTTTTCAACTTGTACTTGATTTTTGTGTCTATTTTTCAACTTTTTGTAAAAGATTTGTTTCTATAATGGGATTTTTTTCCCTATTTCTTTTTGTTTTTACTGTTTTCTTGTTTTACTGTCACAAAAAAAAAAAAGGAATTATAAAACAGGTAGTAAGAATGAAAAGTGGTGTTTGGAATCTCTCTCGTGCTGCTTTGTGTCTGAAGAAACTGATCTTTTATTTGTTAGGAAAGCTCTATGGATAATACAGAGGTTCATGCTTTTAAGTACTAGAAAGTGCAGTGAAAGCTCCTAAAATTGTCTTTGAGAAAATGGTTGAAATGAGCAAGTGTATTACATTTATTTTTGTGCTAGAAGTATTTCTTCACCAATAAATAAGCATGAAACAGATTTGGAGCTCAAACAGGTTTGTTTCATTATAGTTTTTTAATAGTTGACATGGCTAACTGTAGATGAGCTACATAAAGTGGAAGATAAAAGACCATATGGAAAAGACAGCTTTTCACCAGGATGCTAAAGGAAGTAAACTGTTTCATGAGACTTGTCCACGTCGAAATGACTATTTTAACGTCTGATTTCTGAGCCCATTCTGGTTTTCTTGTTGCTGTAAATCCAAAGCAGCCTATGTAAAATCTTGGAAGCTATTCTGTAAACTCAGGACTAAATTGGGTGCTCTCCCTTTAAGGGGCAGATTTAAAGGAATACCATCCTTTGTTCTAACAAAATAGTCCAGGCTTGTCAATCCAGAAGATTTGTGCATTGCTGAACATAATGGCGTTTTATTACCTAGTTTATTTCTGTCTAGAATTCTAAGACTCCTGCTGATGCTTTGACTCAGAGTAGTTTTCAGTTTAGAAACTTGAACTCCAGTGTCACAGATGACTTCTTTCTTTTGGTAATTTGTATTATTTTTTTTTAATTATTAAATGTTCAAGAAAGAAAGTGTTTGTCCTGACAGAAGTTGCGTTTCAAACTGTGAACATCTAAGCAGCAGTGTGTGAAAAGAGTAGCCTTTATTTTTGCTCCCCTCAGACTCTTGTTAGTGCAGTTAGCTTGTTTCTAACAGTTGTTTGGTTTATTATAGTTAAGCTTAATGATTAAGAGGTAGTACAACAGGTCTCTCACCCTCCTCAGCTGTGACTCAGTAAACCATAGCCCTTGTTCATGCAAAAGGATAGATGTTCAAATTCAGACATGCATGCTGAAGGTCAGCAGACTGTGCTGTTCTTGAAGTTAGGGACGTTGTATTTACAGAATAATTTCTGCAGTTTAACTAAGGCCATTAGCTGAAATTGCATATTGATTCAATTTTTTTAAAGCAGCTTGTTGCAAGATAAATCCTGAAATATTTTTTGCAGTTTCTATCAGAACACTTGCAAGCAGGGAAGGGTATTATAGTAAAGGTAGATTGAAGAGATATCTTTATATAAATATGAGTAAAATGGGAAATTTCCTGCTTGTGAAGCAGCATTATGTTAGAAGTATCCTAAAATGTAATTTCCTATACAGTTTTATGCAGTGTAGTTTACTTTCTCCTGTATAAAATAACATATAAAATTAAGAATTCTGGCTATGCCATTCCCTATTCAGTTGTAACATTGTAAACGCTCATCTTGTATCTTCCTTTATGTGTAGCTATAAATGCCCATCAAAATATTTGTGTCTCTTCAGTACTTTAAAATATTAAAAACAAGGGCCAAATTTCAACATAAATTGTCCAGTGGTTTCAGACCTCGTACATTTCTATATGCACACTCCAGTGAACGGTACCCATCCATATATACTCATATATGCTGCTTGTTCCTGACTGAAGCAATCTGTAGAAAGAACATACACTTGCATGTCACATGAATACGGAGCATGAAAGCATACATATATGAGTAAATCCATGGCATTGTGGAAAAATACACTTCTAGAATTTGTCTCTGTATTTTGATATCTGGGATGCCCTTTGTGTTTTATGCACCAAGGTTTTGTGCACTGCCCACAAGATACTGTGGAGTGCTGTGTTTGTGATTCTTGAGCTGGCTGTGCATGATTTATCTCAGGTGTATGAAGTTACCCAGGAGAAAAGCTAGCAGTGCTGTGTGCTTTTCCAAATAAATTTAGCTCATTTAGAGTTATTGCCAGGATCTTGTTGCAGTGACACCACTTTGTGCTGTGTAGACAAACCTTGGAGGAGAATTATGTGTAAATCACTCATAATGGTCTGAGGCTGGAGTCTTGCATTTTACTCAGAAACTTGCACAACTTTTACTAGAGACTTCTATATGCTGGCCATTGTTTTCTAACCAGATCCTAATTATTTTCCATCAAGTCTCTGCTTATATGTTATCTAAATAAAACATTTTGAATTTTAATGAGTGAAATTTCATTGCCGTTTAATCATTAAATGCACTGAGCTAATCTGCGAGTGTCCCTTAATCATAAAAAGTGAAGCTGGGAAATTAGGTCCTGGACATAGAGAATAATTATTTTCATAACTCTTGTTTTTACCTCCATAAAGTATGGAAAGAGAAAATGACCAATTGTAGTTAGGCCAGAGGCCTTAATGATGGGTTATAGTTCCCAGCACTGCCATTCAGTCCAGCCAGCACCAAGTGAATTTGGATGAATCATTTAATGTCTGTCCACAAAGTTCCTTACCTGCCTAACAGAGGTATGCTGATATGGGCTGTACTTAAGCACTCCTCACTCTTTAAGGCACTGAAGAACTTAGAAAAGTATTATTTTTGTCATCATGAATCTCAATCATGGCTATGTAATCACCATCAGGACACTTGGCCAGCCTTTAGTCATCACTCCTTGATCACAGATACTGATCCAGGTATTGCTGTGCTCCTATGTTCCCCTGCCTTAAAGGATATGATATTCTTGAAAGAGTTTTATAGATGTTCAGATTCTTCCACACTTAGTAATAATAGCATGGACATATAAACTGAAATATTTGCAACATGCTGCTGGCCAAAACCCAAGAAATATCTGCTGCTATTTGGCCTATTTGATAATTATTTGACTACTATTATTTCTTTCTGAGAGCCTATTTTGGACATTCTGCTCAAATAGGTAAATAAAAAAGCCCCAAATTTTAGCCCACAGATCAAACTTGAAGGGGAAAACAATAGCGTAGTTTGAGAATGTAGCAACTGGACTGATAAATAACAAGACAGGATTACTGGGAAATTGCACATATGCATGCCAAATGTAGAAGTCTGATGGTTTCTTCTGACTGCACAAATCTGTAGACTGGAGAGATCTGATGAAAGGAAAAAGTTTTATTTGTTTCTATTCAAAGTCCAGTCTTTTGTCTTTTATATCACTATTCATACCATTAATATAGA
>VYZT01030084.1:76211-92945 GCA_013400735.1 Pomatostomus ruficeps | reverse complement strand
AAAATATTTCTCTTGTCATATATGATAAATAAACAAACCAATCAATAGTCTTCTAAGAGAATCTGATATTGGTGCAATTGCCTCTTACTACACAGAGATATAGGAAGAAAAAATGCACATACCATTCTCCATCATCACAGCCTTTCCATTGTTTCCTCAGAATCCATTACAAATTTGTTGCTATAACCTACAGGTCTTCTTCTCCCAACATTAAGATGCAAAATACAAACAAGACTTTTCCCCTGCTACCTTAGGTTGTTTCCTTATTTTCCTGTAAAGATTCATTTGCCTTGCAGACAGGCACTTTTGTAAGTTCAACTTTTCAGTGAGGTTTATATTCAGATGTTCCTAATGGATTTTTATTTGAACTTGTCAGGGATGTCTAGAAGTGTTAGTTTTTCAACACTGAACTAAGAACTCAAAGTAGCTTGTACATTCAAAGGAAGCTATGATCCTAATCTGAACTAAAGGGCTCAATTGAATAAAAATAGCTTATGCTCGAGTAACTCAAGTTATGTGTGGCTCCTTCCCCTCCCCCTTTATATAGAAGTCACTCAGTTAGGCATTTCTGTATTTTAATAACACAAAAGGGTTTGTCATGGAAAGAAATAAATGCCTGACTTACAGTAATTAGGGTCTGAGTAGTATCAGGTTCAGTTAACTCAGAAAAACCCCGTGACACTAAGGGGAGACCTCTTAAAACTGCAGAAAGTTTTGAATTAAGGTTTGATGCTACATAATGGATAAGAGAAAAGAAATTACCTTCTCTAGGGCTCAGTTATTCTCTCATTAGGCCACAACAGCAAAAACAGCTGCCTCTGGACCTGCCTGCTTGTTAGGATGGGGGAGACCATTTGTAACCTGTCCCAGACTGACCAGGAACTGCAAACCCAATGACAGAAGAGAGCAAACTCAGCTGTTGGAGAAGTGGACATCTTAATCCAACTTTTTGGGCTCAGGATCTTTTCTAATGTCCTAGGAAATTATAACAGCAGGGGTAGAAGGAACTGCATTTCACAGACCTGTTTGAAGTGCTGTGGTACTACTGGCATTATATAAAACAATAGCACAGCTTCCTCTAGAACATGATAGAAAGTGTGTGAAACCAAGGCTGGTCCAGAGAATATAGATCCAGTGCTTCTGTTCTGCTTCTTTTATAATACAAGGACCAGGAGGTGCAAATTCAAAACCAATAAAAACGAAACCCTTTTCCCCCTCACTCTGGATATTTAGGCTGTCAATATGCAATGCCACATTATTTCACTGAAGTCAGATTAAATCCAACAGAATAAACAGAAATTTGATGCTTGTATGATACAAGGATCTCCAGCATTACAATAGTTAATTTGAATTACTGGAAAACAAGAGACCTGGGTCTAAAGCATAGATGTCCTCATTTTCTCTCACAAAATTCTGCATCTTCAACTGCATATTTAGACCCTGGCTCCTGCCAGAGATATGGTGCTGCAATACATAGACCACTTCCCTGATACAATATAACATTTCTCATCTTGCAGCATTCTTAATAATATCCCTCTCCTTTAGTCATCATTGGGTTGGATTCTGAGATTTTTTTTTTAACAAAAACTAGAAAGCAGAAAATGTTTGTGGAGTTTTTCCTTTTCCTTCGGTTGTTTGTGTGTGGTGCGGGGGTTTTTTGTTCTGTTTTGTTGTGGGTTTTTTGTTTGTTTGTTTGGGTTTTTGTTTTTGTTTTAAGATAAATAACTCCAAGGTTTTTTTTCCAAAATAGAGCAAAGAACTCAGTAAGTATCAGATAGCCTATTTTGCTCTCATAAAAGCTGGTAAAGGCCTTGTGGTCACAGTGTCCATGGAAGAGTCCCACAACTTATCAAAGACTGGATTATTAAGACAAAAATCTACTCCTACCCACCCAGCAACACCCATCCCTACATTAAAAAGGAGAGTGGGGGCCCAGACTTACTGCTCCCATCAGGCAGAGGTTGCAAACTTTTCTTTATTACTTGTGCAATGGTGAAAAGATTTTTGATCCCTGATCTCGTTTCTGGAAGGATACATTGACTCTGTTGACAACGAAGTTTTTACAGGCACATGAAAAAGCCTCCTATCTGTACATTTTTTAAACATTAACATATACTCTGTGTATATACTTCTCTAGCAGAGCTGCTGTTTTTTAATACATGATGCATGAGCACACTTAACTTACTGCATGTTAATTCTGTGTACTTTTTTACATCTTTCCCCTATTCCACTAGAGGAGTTATATACAAAGAATGCATGATACACCTGAACTGGTCTCCTTCATTTTTACCTGTGCCTTCTTTAAGCAATCATTCCGAGGAACACATGCCCTGAAATTTGGTAATGAATGCTCAGTGTTTTAAAGAAGGGTCTGATTTGCTTTGGTTTCAAAGTGTGCACAGTACTTTGGCTCAGTCTCCACCAAGTCCTTGACAAGCCAGGGAAGGAAATCTACTCCAGTGCCCACAGTAACTCAGATGTCCATGGCCCTCAGAGCAACACGGAGAGGTGCAGGACAGACAGAGCAATTCTCTCTCATTACTGGAACCTTCCAGGTGGGTATGGAACTGTCTATATCTCCACCTTCCCATCTCTTTGGAGCCAATCAGGAGCAAGCCAAATGAAAAGCTTTTACCATTTTTGCACCTTTTAAACACAAGAAGCAGTCTATCTCATCAACTCCTTCTACTCATACAATATTGAATATTGGATGAATACCTGGTAGTGAGGAGATGAAAGTCAGCAGTTTCCCATTCAGGAAATGAACAGGTGCCATGAATCTTCATGTCAGGTTATCCTTGCAGGGTCTCTGAACATCATCAGTTGACCTGGGGAAACCAGGAAGAGTGGTTAAAGGAACTGTACTGTATGGTGGAAGAAGATGAAGAGAAATTAAGCTACAAAATTTGTACATCTGAATAGTAAAAAACACTCTTCAAAGCTGAGGAGTGGTCAATCAGAAGTTTGTTACTAGCCCAGGAAAATTATAGGCACTCTCTAGAGAGTAAAAATTGGAAAGGAGCTATTCAAGTGGAAGAAAAAGTTTAGTGAGAAGCACTGTAAGGAAAAAGTAAACATAAAGAGAAGGAAACAGAGAAAATCACATTTCAAAGTAGTGGAAACAATTGGAGAATAGTAAATACCTGTGCAAAGTAAAGCACAAATTGTGTGAACAGGGTGCATGGGTGATGATGAAAAGTGACTGGAGGACAACAAACGGATGCCTGCCTCATCTGGATAATGATATTACTCTGTCAAAGAAAAAAAAAAAAGAAAAGAAAAAAGAAAAACATAATTTCTTTAGACTTACATGAACTATAAAAACCATGCAATTTTCTCTCTCATTACTCCCTTCTGTGTTCATATACCCACTGCTCAGGGTCCTGAGCACCTTGTTAACCAGGAGACATCACCACAGAGGGCTGTCAGACACAGACCTGCTAAGCACAAACCTCTCCTGGGTGCATCTGCTGCACTCACCATCCTGCAGGCTGGGACTCCTTGAGATTCCACCACAAAAACCCAAAGAAAATACCAGCAATAAGAGCCAGGCAAGGGGAATGCTGGAAAAGACTGTCTGCAAGGACACTGAGGCTGTCTCAGTTCTGCTTTGGGGTCTGCATATCACAGCACAGCCCCAGAAAGGACCAGACTCTTTTCCCCTTGCTTTTCCCTGTGTGCCCGAGCATTGCTGGCGTGCGCACCTCTAGGCTTGACTTCAGTCCTGCCTTTTCCAATCTTGAGAACAGCATGCCCTGAAACACAGCTTGTTATTAGTCAGATGGGAAAGAGATGGGACCAGATTCCCTAATTATTTTTAATGGCCTTTCTTGTTACACCGCAGCACCCTGCACCCCTCCATGAAGGGTGGGCTGTCATGAGGCTCATGTTGTATAGTATGGGACTGATAAACCACCCCTATTTTAGATTATTTATGGTTTGTTTAATGGACAACTGTCAAGCTGTCTTTTTAGATAATGTTGGAGCTAATTAACTATCGAACTATATGCGTTCTTAAAATTTTTAAATAGAAAGTGTTTTCTGGTGTTTTACAGGGCAAAAGATGCATCTCAGACTTGGAGCACTAGCAGTTTTTGGGATGTATTCTGATAGGAAAACTCAGTAAGTCACTGCTGATTTTTGCACCCCAAAAATTTCGTAAGTGTGAATTGCACCTCTATTTCTTTCCAGTCAGGACTGCCTCCACACACAGGCCAGGACCAGTTACCTTCAAATTAAAGCTCATTTTCCTACCACTTTGCTTCATATAATGGAATATTGACCCCAATTAGCCTTGGTTTCTAATTGTACCTGACACAGCAAAGGCCCCTGGTGAGGGACAGTCCCAGCACCACACACTTTCAAATGCAATATGGGCAAAAATCATACAAAATCCTTGCATTGGAAGAGGAAGCTCACATAACTCATTTTCTTCCTTTCTAAAGAAATACTTCAATAATTTCATTTCTCAGGGACTAATGAAAATTACAGGACCATGGGTGGGTTTTTTACTTTATTCCTCTGTAAGTACAGACTGAGTCATTAACAAGAGAAGGAACAGAGTGATCCCAACAGTCTGCCTGTTTAACACTGGAGTCTGTATCTATCTCTCTGCTGCTCCTGGAGGCAGCTCCCAACAGCCACCTCCAGGATGATGTGGCTCAGACACAACCAGCCTCGTGGCTGAGCACTCTGATTTTTTTCAGCAACCAGGCAGCTTGTTTAAACCACCACAGAGCAGGGGCAGAGCCTGCAAGAAGCTGAGGTAATCATTTTTACATTAACTGTCTGGCAAAGATGTGGGCTGCAGACAGGGAGAAAGGATACAGAGGGAGGAAGGAGCTGCAGAAAATGACAGTGAAAAATGAAGAAAGTCTTTTAAAAGAAATCCAGTGTTCCTCGGGAAGGTATGACACTGCAGGAAGACTGAGGCAGGGAAGGGAATGCAGAAAGGCTGCACATCTGCATTCTGCACATTTAGTTCTAACCTACTCTTTTTCCTTTATCTTTTCAGTTGTTGTTATTCAGGCCAGCTGCAAAAGTTTTGCAAGACTCACACTTCCAAAGCAAACCAAAAAGTCAGCATGCAGTGGTGGTGCATCTTATCTATGGATATTTTTTCCTATGTTGTTTTTCTGAGATCAGCTGCTGAGGAAATAGAAACCCATGCAATTTCCAGCAATGAAAAGTCAATCAGTTCTTTTGCTTAAAAAAAAAAATTCCCTCATTTTCATATTTCCATATTTAATTTTTGCACTTGCATGTACATTTCTGTTATCTTCCAGCCACATGTTGCTATTTGTCTCTGTAGTGAAGGATTTTTTTTCTTTTTTTTTTTGACTGTGGGCTATGTGAAGCCTGACTTGCATGTAAAAGATCCACAGGGGAAAAATCCTCCAGTCCTCACTGAATTAAAGAGAGCTGGCATGGCTCAGGTTTTGTGGGAGCACTCCATGCTCAGCACCACCTTGGGTGGCACGCAGAACAGGCAAGAAGCACCACACGCCCACAGACCAGAGCAAAGTCCCACAGCAGATCAACAGGCATGGGTAATGGGAGGCTGAAAAAATTACCAGCCACTCCCTCTTCCAAAAATCAGTCAACTTTGGCCAACTAAACACTGTTAACACTCAGCTGGTAACTCTGCAGCTTTCACAGAGTACAACTACCCAAACTGGGGCAGGAGAGCTCTGGGATTTATGAGACCATTGCAGGCAATTCTGCGGCCTTTAGGCTGTTCTTTATGTTGGTCACCCCTCAGCTATCTGACTTTCAATGAGGTTCAGGATTGTAAGGTATTTGGGTGCTTTTGAAAAGGTTACATGCAGTCAAAAGCCGGCAGCCAAGACTCCTGCACTGAGCCAGAGTCAGTGAGGCAGCTCAGCCTTACGATGCGCCTTAACACAGCAGCAGCAGCAGCAGCGCTTGGACAGACACCACTTCTGTTGTGCTTGTTGGCAGACAAGATTTCAGACAGACTCTGGTTATGATTTAGTTTTGGTCTACATGTTCAGTGCTCAGTCAAAATCCCCGTGCAGCCAACACAGGGACTGCCTTCAATAGGAGAGAGAGTAAATGCAATGTTTTCAGTTTGAACAATGTTTCAGTTGTTGTTTTGCCAGTGGATCACAGCCTCTCATGAACTGCTCCAATCTGCTCTCAGACTGCAGCATCTCTGGTTTGTCCACATAAAGTGTATTCAATGAACCAGCCCTGCAAGTCTGCAGCGGGGACATACCTCCAGCTCCTGAGTGTCACTGCTGCTCCTGGTGCCATCATGGGACTGCCAAACCCACCAGTGTTCCTGCTCTCTGACAGGCATGCTCTGCATCTGCAGCAGCAAAAATGTTTAATACAAGGGTTTATCCAGCCTGAAGACAGAGTTGGAACTCTAAAACCACAACAGTGCATGTTGTGTATCACCTGGCATAGAGCTCCCTCCCTTCTCATCCTTAGCTTTCTATATCTCCATATTTAAAAGTCTTCCCTCCATGGCACCTAGGTGCCAGCCAAGCCATGCAACTGCAGTTCCTAAGGTTTGGGAAATTACTGTTGACAGTGTATGAAGACTATGATATCCCATATGGGATTTGATAGGCTTTGAACATAAAGAGGCTACGAGTAAAATCAGAGTGAAAGTGAGACTCTGGAAAGCATTTGAAGATTAAGGATAAAGTAATGGGCTTTCATGCAGTTTCTTCAACTTCCAAATGTACCTGCAACTAATACTGAATTATAACTATAAATATTAAACATTATAAAAACACTAGATTTCTAATGTCAAGGGGGGAAAAAGCGTGGGTTTCTTTATTCTTCTGGGGGAAGAGTGTTTGTGTGTCATTTGGCAGTTTAAAGGTTAAACTAGCCTATTCCTTGGAAAATCTTGAAATTCAGCCAAAGACATCCTGGTATTACACACTTTCCCCCTGAATCTCAGTTCATGCTCTATGGCAAATGTAGCATTTTTTCTTCTGGAGTAGTTAACATAAAACGTCTTGGTTAAGAGAAGCTTTTCTCCTGGAAGAGATAATCTGCCTTTAAAATTATAAGTTGAACAACTGAGTGGTCTAATTGATTGAACATTTACAAATTATAATTGAATTTGTGCCAAACTATGTGAAAAAGATTTATGTTCTGCTTCCCAAAGTGTTTAACCCTGAGGTTTTTTTGTGTGTGTGTGTGCATGTGTGAACTGAATCTTTGGGAACTCCTTTCACTTGATGCATCATTGAGGTGGTTAAACACATTGCACTATGGCAGTCTGTCACATCAGTGTTTCAGACTGAAATACTGGACTTGACACATCCCTGGAAAAGAAAGTCAGACCATCCAAAATCCAGAGTTATGTTTCTTTTGAAACTTGAGATTCTGAAGACAGAATATTCACTTACTTAACTCCAATTGCAGGGGGGCAGAAGAAAAGAAAAAAAGGTTTAAGTAATTATAATGCAGCTTTTTAAGAATTAAAAGGAATTTTCATTAAAACAATGTTGTCTTGATTGTCCTGCTTGTGAGTGGAGACAGCCAACACTCTGTAAATAGCCATATTTATTTTGGTGAACCTCTGTGAAGTAATTATGGAAGAACAATAAAGGGGACAGAATCTGAGTCTCCAGCAAACAAAATGCAATGCATTGCCATATTTCTGTGCAAAAATTTCTTGAATAAGAGGAGTTCTAAAGTGTGTGAACTCTTACCTGAGCCTTTGATGTTGATGAAAATTTATCCAGTGAACAACATTCTTGAGACAACATTTCTTTCAACAGAATGTGATCTAATACTCAGACGAAGACCTGTAGTAGTTTCAGGGCTATATCTTGGATTTTTTAAAAAATCTTGTTTCCCTATGTATAAACCCCGAAACAATTAAAAAATCTTTTACCACATTCTTCAGCTTAATCTGTTTTCACACTGTAACTTGCCACAATGCCCAGACAAGTTCACAGATCATGCACAGGACAGAGTGTGAGCACCTTCTACTCTAAACAGAGAGTATCAGACTTTCTTTTTGGTGACTTTATTACCAAGAAAAAAAAGTTGCCAAGATTATGAGCAGCCATGTTTTAATATTGTAATGCAAAAAGGTAGAAATAGGACCAGGAAATTCTGGTTTTCAAATTTTAATCAACATACAATAGTGTGGATGAGTACTTAGTATGGAAACAGGAGTGAAAATGGATTGCCAGATTTGAAGGAAAAATACTGCCTTCTGGACAATATTGCTGGCGTAAGATTATATGCAAGTCTCAGCTATTTAGTGTTTGTCTGTTATAATGGAGGATATACAATATATTCAGTCTAACAATAAAAAGACAAGGTATGTAACCCTTAATAATGTCAGAGACTTTTTGCAAATGTGCCACAGTATCACAAACATGCATTGCATATATTGTTTCTATTATTTTAATCTAAAGCTTTTTGTGGAATTGAATTCATGATTTCTAAACACTTTGGGGTTGACAATAACTTTTGTTGAAATTTCTAAAATATTCTACTGTCTGGCATGCTTAACAAAACTCTTATGCAAGGAATGAGAAGTATTAAAATAATCTTAGATCTTCAGTGGATTCTAAAGAATATCTGTTCCATGAATACCCCATGGCATCTAAGATCCAAATTATATGATATTCACTCCTTCCTCCCATCTCAGAGTCATCTGTGAGTGACTCTCCCTTTCCATCAACAGTTTTCTTGTGATAAAGTCCTGCCTCGTACAACGCCCACCTCAGAGCTCCTGAGTTTATAGTATGTGCTCAGGGCCTCACAGGATTCTCTAACATTTACACAGCTGTGGCAAACACTTCAAAATTAACCACCTGACCTTCCCCAAAATGCTCAAAGAGCTCGAATTGCGTATTGCACACAAAAGAATCAAACACATTTGGAGGCCCTAGGGCCATGATGTTTTTTTTAGCTATCAGGCATAAAACCCCCTCCATCCACTTTTTCAGAGGACTCTGTTTCACCAGTGCCTTTTTTATCTGCTCTCCACAGTCTACTCTATCTTCTGCCTCCACAAAGAAGCCATCTCTACCACAGGGGCAATAAATGGCCAGTGAAGAAAGAATGGTCACTTTTATCCAGAAGCAAAAGAGGTGCTAAATCAATACCAAATTCATAGCTGAGACCCAGTCTTGGACTTTGCAGAGCACAGGCTACAGTCTTTGCTGAGCTCCCATGAGGGGGCTCATACCTCTTGTATTTTCCTAACTTGTCTGATTTCCAGCCCACTACAGGATAAGGCCTAAACCTCTACAATATTTTTTTCTATTTCGATTTATAATTATTTATTACAGTGAATTCCTTCCTTTACTTCCTATCTCATCTCAGGATTCATTTTTCATGAATGAAACTCCTGTGAAAAAAGCAGTTTTTCCACAGAAATTTACTCCTGAGCTGGTTGTTGAACTGAAGGGCAGAAGGACATATGCTTTTGGCGCTCACCGAGGAGCAGCTCTGGGGCTGTTCTGGGTGCACTCCTCTCCCAAAAGAGGAGTGGCTGGTGGGTACTCAGGTTAGATCCTCATCACCTTAGACATGTTTCCCGTAGGTTAAAATACAGCAAATTCATACAGTGGGGCTTTGTCCCTTAACAGGGATGCAGTCACTGTCCAGCTCGCATCATCTCAGTAAAATAGCACTGGCTTCTTTTCCAAATTGCCTGATAAGGCCACAGCAGGGTCTGGATTTACCCATTACCACAGGGTTTAATGACCTTAAGCACAACACTGAATTACACCTTCAATTGCAATTTCCATCTGATTAACACTGAAAAATGCAGAAGGCTGGGTACATGTATACAGCACTGGTAAATGGACTAACACATTGAGCCATAACATGCAGCATCTAATCCTCATTCAACACTTAACTCATGATTATTTACTGAGCCTTTCAGAAAGGGATGTGATACTGCAAAATACAGAACTGAAAAAGTTGGTCTGCTTAAAAAAAATTAATAAATATTTGAAGCACTTGGCAATAAACTCTTAGAAACACTGTCACTGAAGGGTTCTCATGTAGCCACTGCTCCCACTGCCCATACCAAAAGTTCACCAAAATAATGATTTTGCAAATAACTACTCAGGAAAAGGAGAAAAAAGTTCAAAGCTTTGCTCTTGGACATATTCTGAAGTAAAACAAATGTAAAATTCACAGAGAGAATTTTGCAAAATAATTGTCAGTTTTACCATTGTGGCATAATTGCCTGCAGTTCATCCAAATGCTCATCAGCCAGTCTAGAAGTTTATCTAAATTGAGCATCACAGTCATTAAGAATTTCGGCGAAAGGTAGATTATGGATGTAGAACAATACTACCATTTTTAAATTACTAAAATAGATCTTTGAGTTATAATAGGAACCAGAACTAAAGGTTGAATGCCAGCTTTTTTTTTTTGTTTTGTTTTAGGCTTTCATGTTGACCTCTGCTCTACACAAACTTAAATCTGTTTTACATCAGAAGCTGCAGGGACAGAAGAGTACATGGGAAAAGAACATATCTGGGAGTTTAGAAAGGACCAGTTAAATTTTTTGAGCTCCAGTGGGATTGGTGACATAACTAAAAAGCAACAAACAGCAGGTGAGAGGGAGGATTTAAATATAAATAAGGACACTTTGAAGCCGTAAGTTTTTATTGACCACATTCACATTTACAAGTCAAAGTCTCTGCTCTTAGAAAAATATTTAACTAAGAAAGAATCCAAAAGTCATAAAATACCAAGCAGGGAAAGAAAAAATATTAGAGAAAAGTAAAGGCATGGAATCATGTTGATAAATATTCCCCAGACTAAAAAAATCAACTAAATACCCTATTTTCTTTAATTAAAAATCACTGAATTATTTAAGGATATCTGCCTGAATTAATTATTGAAGACACATCAAGATCTGCCTAGTGGTGTGATTAGTGGTTTATATGGTTATTAAGATCTGCCCATTTGGACCTGAATTGAACCTCCAATTAAAAAAGATATTAGAAATTCAATCTCACAAACAACTTAGCACATCCACACTCCATGCTTTAAAAATGGTTAAATATTTTAATTCACATAATTCATCCGTTAGTAAAAAAACAAAGCTTATTTTCTTTTTTTCAGTGGTCAATGTATACAAAGAAACAATGCCCATTTTATGGCCATGGTTTAGCAGGCGGCATTTGCCATCCTACTAAAGGAGCTGCTCACACTCTATCCACAGGATCAGAGTTCAAATACCAGCACATTCAATCTGGAAAAAAGTGGTGGTTACAATGGCATAGTAATAACAGCTGCAGATAACAATCTGAAAAGCTGAGACCACTGAAACACGATGGTTTGCAGTTAGAAAATATTTGTGTGTTTTACCAGAATGTAGCCCAATACGCTGCTGACTAGGAGAAATAAAAATCAGGTGGGAAGACACAAAATTAGATAAGAGCTCCCTCAAATGAAAAGAAATCCAGTCTTGCTGAACTGAAATGTGATCATGCAGATAGCATTTCTATCAGCTCGTTCATTTCAAACTCAATTTAATGCTGTATTAGGAACTTTGTTTTAACTAATGCTAATTCAGAGGTGCAGCTTGGCTGCCAGAGCAGGCCCATGAGTAGGTCTGAGCCCTTCCTCCACAGGGGTCCCATAACCACACTTTGTGAACAGAGATACAGATTCCCCCCACCAAGCGCAGGCAGACAGCTGAGGTACTGAATAGCATAAAACAGGTCTTACCAGCTCCTGCAAGATGCGCATTCAGCCCAGGTGGCCTTGACAGTGACCAAGGGGAGCCTGGGAATTAGCACAAGTGAGGAACAAACATTTAGTGATATTTAGCCAGGAAACTTTGCCAGCCTCCAAAAATTTGCAGCTTAGAGGCTTCCCACCAGCAGACCTTGTTGGATTTCTCTTCCACAAACTTCTCCAGTTGCCTCCTGACCGGCCCCATAAAGGATCCATGCTCACAGCATGCAGGCTTGCACTGTGCAGAGCCATCATGGGCCCCTCTGAGGATGTGCATGTTGCCTTCATTTAATCCCCACACTTCTGGTATCAGAAAAAATAGTGAACACTTGTTCATCTCCATGGCAGTCATGGTCTTCTGACCTTTTTTCTCATCTTCTCTGCATTACCTTTTTGGCAGGCTGAAGAATAGGGTATATGTGGATGTTCCTTCTGCAAAGGATGTGAAGTCAGGACTCCGAGGGTCTATGGCTGCTCCTCTGCTCCATGGGGAGTGTTCACATACCTTCACCTTGTATTTAATGATTTGCCTCGTACGGGCTGAATTATTTTCCAAATATTTCTGGTTTTCCCTAGAGGAAAGAGTCTTGATGACAGTTCTAATCTAAGACCTAATTTAGATACAAGGCTGATGTTTTGAAGAAGACAGAGTTAGATCAAATTGCACTAAATTTATCAGGTGAGAATCTAAGTGTTTCTGTTTAGTGAAATGCAGAAATTTGTGCCATTAATGTTTGCTATTTGACAGTGGTTTCTTTTCATTACATGAAATGAGAAAACAGAGCTAGTTCATTATGAAGATAGTGAAAGTTTTAATAAGGCCAATACAGGCTGGATCCTACAAGTGCATGTGGGGAAAGTAATGTATAAAAATGCAACATCAAAGAAAGATGAGCAGAGAATGGAGAGCAGGGAAACATGTAATGAGCCGAGTCAGACTGAAGTCTAAGATAATTGCTTAAAGATTACAGCACTTGGGAAATGCTATCCTACAGCAGGAGTAGGAAATGGATTGAAATGACTGGGACCCAGTCAATCTGTAACCACACAGTCAGGGCCAAGATAATTTCCCCCATTTTCCAGATGTAGAAGCTGAGGCTCTGAAAAGAGCCAGCAGTAAGGGCCTCACCTGGAACAGATCAGCCCAGTTTGGGATCAGACCTCACCCAACTTGTTCTTTGCCCAAAAACCTCTTCTAAATCTTTTCTTGTATTAACTCTGGGGCTAGAGAGAATTTAATAACACGCCAGTGTGAAATAATCAACTTTCCTAATGGCAAAGACTGGGGTTTGTGTCCCAGTTGAAGTTCTTGCTGTTTGCACAGTGTTAAATAAGCCAGTTGATCAATGGGGCTCTGATGATTTATTAAGAACCTGCTGCCAATGAGAACTCATGCTGAAACTTAGGATGGCTCAAACTTAATTTTAAAATACTGAAGGAAATCTCAAATCTTTCAAGGACTTATAGAACTGGTTGAATATTTGTCATATATTAACACAGAAAGCAAAATACATCAGAATAATAAGGAATGCATCTTTCCTGAATGGCAGTTCAAAGTACTGCCAACAACAGTAATAGCAAATTGTGTTTAATCATGCTTTTTTGCAATTCCACAAAAGTGGCTTGATTTCATAGCATATTTAGCAATTCCTATATTGTGTACTAAGTACCTTTGTTTTTTCCAAAAGAGGAAGAAACATCTAAATCTATTTTCATTTGGATAGGAGTACTTTATTTTTTCACTTCAATGAAACCAATCCAACTGACCTGAAATCCTCACTGAAAAAATTTGAACATTATTAAAACAGCTGAAAAAAACCCACTAAAAATCATGGTTTTTGTTTTCTCACAAAATATTCACAGCACCAAACTGCCCTATTTAAGATCATTATTTCTAAAATTTGATTCATTATTTATGTCTCATTTAGGGTGACAGTGCATCTACCTCACAGAGATTTTATTTAGCAGCTTTCTGCAACCCCAAGAGAGGCTGCTGTTCTCCTTCACCTTTCTAAATACACACATAAGCGGCATTTGAGTTGAAACTGACCTATAAATAATTACCAGGCACTAAAAATCATATGGGAAACGAGGCAGAGCTTAAATTAAGATGATTTGACTATGTGCACTGCCATCAGCTTGGGTGTATTTTTGCAGTTCAGATTAGCAACTTTAAAATATATGTATATGTTAAAGAGAATGGTATGAGGATCCTGAAGATGTAGTAACAGTTAAAATACTACAACACTTCAGACTTACTTGGGCTTTGATCTGAGATGTGCACTGTTTGATAAAGATGGCCAAGTATTATCTTCCCCATTTCACACTTTAGGAACATGAACCATAGATAGATTGAACAATTTCTGAAGCTATCAGAGAGACCTTTTTACACTGGAAAAAAAAGGCTCAGCTGAACCTTAAGGCTACGTCCATATTGGTAAACAGTGCAGACCAGAGGAAGCAGATTTTCAGAGCAAAACAGTTGAAGTGAGGACCAGAAATCTACATTAAAAGAAATTTTAATTTTAATTCATTTATTTATTTTTACTTTGGACTATCTTCTGTTTAACCCCACAGACCAACCACGTATTTCTCTCTGGAGTGTATCAGATGTAGTTGGTTAACTTTTATTCAAAATTAATTCCAGTTCATGAGCTTGAGACAACTCCTCAACATGAGTAAAAGCATAAATGGTGGAGGTGATCACAAGACCTACTTTAGAAGTTCCCATCTGATCCAAGCTAAAATGCAAAGGCAGACTCAGCCTTTGCAATGTCAGCTGGACAGAGCCTGATTCAAAGCAGTGTAGAGGCAGCAGTGAGGTGAGGATAGGGGGCATTTGCAGAAGCTCCAGTGGAACCAGGTTTTGGGGCACCCTTAGCTATTTCTGCACAGATATGCTCTGCAGCTCCTGGGTTTGCCTTCTTGCTGAAAATACGCAAAACTTGCTTCATACCACACATCACACTGGATGTGAAAGCTCTCCGCAACAAGCAGGCTTCCAGAGGTAACAATAATCTTCAGGTGACGCCAACAGTTTTCACTGACTGACTGTGTGCGGTGCTCTGCTGAGCCCAGCCACTCAACACAGTCTGCTGAGCAACAAGAAAAAGTCTCCAGCTTTGCCATGCTCTGTCAGCTTTCCTTACTGCTTCCAGAAATTAGTTCTGGGGACTTTGCTGATACATTTACATGAAAAGACAATGTACTCTTCAGCTCCCTGAGACACGTATTAGATTATATTCACATATCGTGTTCCATGAGAGTTCATGCATGTCTCAGGCATCAGGGAGTTTTCCATGCTTCCAGAATACAGAATTCTATGAAGGCAGCAATGTGTAGACTTCCCCAAGTCAGCTTCAGTGGATTTTCATGCCTGTGTAATGAAAATGAACACTGAGATATTGTTTGTCATCAGAGACCTGCTGTATCTGTGATGCAAATAATGATAATTGTTGGATAATTTTTCCTTTGCTAGTTTTGCTTTGAATACTTAGACAAGGAGAAAAGAAATTTAAAGGTAGAGAAAGAGAGGTCAACAGAAAAATTCAGAAAAATTTCTGGAAGAATATAGCTTTTATATAAAAGATTTGAGGGAGCATATTATTTTGTTTACACTCATTTAGCTTGAGGGTTTGTCCATCATGTGAACACAGCGTGCCCCTGTTGAGGATTTTGGACTCAGCTAATTTTTAAGTATAATGTAGACCATGAGAACTCTGGCCCTGAGCACTGTCCCAATATCCTAGAATTCCTGAGGTGTGGAAAAATGCTGAGTGGTCTACAGAGATTTGCATGTGGATGCAAGGCTTTTTGTATGGAGATCCATTCCAAAGCAGGTTAAGGGACCTACTTTCTACTGTTAAGGCTTTTTAAAAAGTTCAAAGAATACAGAGGTATCATTTAAAAGGTGAAGAGGATTTAGTACCAAATCTTTAGTCCCTTATGCAACCAATTGCTACCTTGTACTTAATAAAATATAGTAGAGCAGTTGAACTGCAGGCACTATAACTTGTACTTTGAATCTACCTAAATGTAAAAAGTAATAAATTACAGTGAGCGATCCTAGCTTTTTAACTGACATTCCAAGTCCATTTGCCTTTCTAATGCATTTTGAAAAAGATAAATGCCAAACACTTAAGCTGCACATAAGCTTCTTGCTCCTTTATATTATTTCTTATAAATAAAAATATAAATGCTTGCAGTCATGCAATTTGATCTTTGAGCACATGGTACTATAAATCTAGTCATGATACTTTTCTCCTGAAAATAAATATGATCTTTTCTTTTAAGATTCAGGACAAAAAGGTTCTTTCTTAAGGACATAAACACCTAATAATCCAAATAGCCACTCAGCCCAGAAATTAAAGGCAGTGTTCCCAGGCATGGGTACTCACTTTATACACAGTCCCCATGCCAAGCAAAAAAAGCAAGCTCTTAGTCAGGAATTTTTTGGGACAGAACTGTGCCATTGTCAGCCCGTTTCTCATATGTGAAAGATTTTTTTATGAACAGGATTAAATAGATATATAAAGGAATGTCTGTATTCTGTGTCAGGTACTTTGCACTTATGTTCTCTGCTTCACAATTGAAACTATTCTTTCCCTTTAACTGAAGTTGCCAAAGTATAGTCTTCATCAACATTGATTCAACACATCATCATCTAAAACAAGGTGATAAAGCTGGTATTTATATCTGTCAGGGGACTGATTACAGATGATGGCAACGACCATCTCAAAAGGTATAATTCTCTGCCACAGTGTATATCAGTATTTTTCTTAATTATTTCTGACATTTTACCTATTACTCCAAGGACTTTCTCAGAGGGCGGAAATAAAGGGGAAAAATGGGTTTAGTGCCACAGTTAGAAATACATCTTCTGTAAGTAATTCCCAGAAGAAATCTTGGAAATCTTATGGGGTCAGGAAAGAGGCAAGAAAGTAGCATTTGTCACCCTTGCTGAATTGGTCATCTAAACTTACAGCAGCACTAAAGCTGAGTGACTTATCTGCCACCCCTAAGGGC
>VYZT01030084.1:0-71134 GCA_013400735.1 Pomatostomus ruficeps | reverse complement strand
AAAAGAGAAAACAAGGGCGGGGGGGGGGGGGGGGAAGAAAGCTATGTGTTTTGGAGACACAAGAACCAAACCATGAAACACACAGTTGAAACATTTAGGATGACTATGAAAAAGGTCTATGTTCACTTGTTAAGGAATGCGCTAAGGCAGACTAAAGCATATGAATGGCCCTTTCACAGGTCACAGATTCTATTCAGTTCTTGGACATTGTTATTATCCGACAGAAATAGATGGGCCTAATTAATATTCTGGACATACCTGAGAGAACATTCTTAAGGAAATCATCCTCTGGTGGTTTGGGCTTGTTGTGTTTTGGGGGTTTTGTTTTTTGTTGGGTTTTCTTGGGTGCTATGTGCTTTTTGGTTTTGTTTTTAACAAACAGGAAATATTACAAGTAGCAATCTGGTTAAAAAACTATGAGCATAATTTTGGTGTTAAAAGTTTAATAAAGAGTCTACTTCTGAATATACTTGTTTGTGCAAAGACTTGGAATTTTTTTTTATTTTAGTAAACAATTTTGCCACGTAGATTAAAGCTGAACTGCACAGTTACTTTGCAAGCAATTATATTCTTGGCACTTCTCTGAACATGATATAACAATTACCACAGCAACTGCATTTTATCAGAGCACTCCAAGCATGCAGCAGGTTAATATCGGTGTTCAGCAACTTCAGATAATATTTCTAAGACGCTAATGTTTAGCCAGTTTCAAATGAGCAAACAGCTTCTGATACGAACTGAGCTCTGGTCTTTTAAGATAATGTGGTTGTATAGGCCCTGATCTTACATGTAGTGGGACGACTGTCCCCCCTACAAAATACTGTTAAACTTGATGGGAGCCTGTGCAAAGAAATCCAAATGCAGGACCAGTTTCATGGCAAGAACAGAGACTGACTGGAAAGTTAACTTCCCAAGGAGCGTAATGAGCTGCACGGCTAGACTGGGATCTCAGTGCTGATCCCACTGCCTTATGTGGGACAAGCTGCCCCTTGTATAGCTTCTCCATTTACCTCACAACGTCTGCAACAGCTACTCACTGAGTGTCTTCCTGATACTAACTACTGCCCTAAAATGACTTTGATATTAGTCCAATCTGCACTGAATTTTAAAGATACATGGTTTGGTTTCAGCTATTTGACTCCTGCTGAACAATCCCCAAAAGAATAACCTCATTTTCTGTGTCTTGGTTCCCCTCAGTGCTGACCCTTGTGAGAGTTTTGCTGTTGACTTCCCAGAGAGCAGAAGTAGGCCCCAAAAATGTATAATCCTCCAAAATCATCCAAGCTGTATCACTGCATTTCGAATTCAGGAGACCGCTTCAATACAGTGACTTGTTGTTCTCATCTTAAATGTCTGGATGGCATACAAATATAGATAAAAGTAGATGACTAATTATCACATCTATTCTCAAGGCATGCATGGAGGGAGGCAATAAAGAGGAGGGGAAGTTTGTGGGTTACTCCCACACATAAATCCTCTGTGTGTCAATGGGTGAATAGACACTACTTTAGTCTATTGTGCAAAGCTGTTTTATAACAACAATAAGCTGAAACAGAGAATAAACTATATTAGAAAGGCAAATATCAAAATACATCATTATTAAAATGCCTGCAGGTAATCAAGTAATTCAGTTCTGTAGTACACCCAGAAACAGGAGTCAAGTTTTTGTACTCAAACCTTAATATAGCATATGTGGAAAAAAATCCCATTGAAATAAATAGACATATTCATTTCAGACACAGTGAAAAAGAGACGAACTTTCTTTGTCTTGCCACTTTAGAGCCCCTTGATAGCATTTTCCTTTTTTATTGTCTTTTAGATATAGATGCCCCTCTGCTTAAGTATCACCAAAGCTACTAGTAACAAATACCTAAATATATAACAGATGCATAAGTGCATCTTGGGATAAATACATTATGGACAATTAACTGTCATCATACCCCTCAATTACATTTTCACCCGCTCCTGTAGTGTACACCTGTGGCTTGTTAGTACTGCAATAAGTGTTGGAAAGCAACTCTAAGGTTCAAAGGTAGCACCGCTAAAATCTGTTTTCCTCTTTTTTCTTAAATGTGTATTACATAAATGTGAAAACAGAAACAAACACAAGAAAAAGAACATTACCTTTTCTTTTACTGGCTGACACTGTTGATCTAGTGAATATTTTTCACTTTCCTGTTACATCACACAGGAAAGACCATTTGCATAGAATATTGGGACTGATTCTGAATTCACTAATGTAGAACATTAACCCAGCGAAGCAGCAATCACAACTCACTTTAGCACAGTTTGCAATATTATTTTAAATGCCACTTTCTCGTCTATGAGGGGATGATATAAGGACCACAAACACAATCTGAGAATATTTCGTAAAGCACATTGTATTTAGTAAAAAGTAAAAGAACTTGTTAGAAGCACAAGTAAAATTGATACATATCTAAGCTACACTATAATTAAGTCTGCAAGTCTGCAAAATGGATATTTGTGTAAGTAGCTATTGTATATCCTTACCATAACAACACTTAGATCCATAATAGCTCCTGGAAAGATTATTTGTTATTAAATATGTAAGTGGCTTAATTCAGTAAGCTTTGTATATGACATTGATAGAGTGCATGTAAAGAAAAATATTAAACAAAAATATAGTGTACAAATGGTCTTATAATTGTAGCTAAAGGCAAATCCAGCACAGAAATACCTCTCTCAGCTCATATCCCAATGTCGTTAACACATTTCTGTGGCTTCAATATTTGTTTAGGTATTAAATAGTCAACATTAGAAATTTTTATTCTTTACTTTTCCAACCTTATTTACTATCTCCCTCTGTTAATGTCTCTGGACTACTGCACTACTTGTTTAGGTAGGGCAAACCAGAGGCTTTCCTGAGCTTCAGGACGAGTGCAATGGGGTGATCTTTGAAAAGGTGACATTGGCTGCTCCACTGATCCCCATGCATTGCTTGGGCAGCTTGGAAGGAATTCTCCCCAGACCTCACCTGCTGGAGTGCAGGTGGCCCACTGCAGGATGAGGCTGCCCAAAGCAGCAGCTGGGGCAGGCTGGGATACCTGTCCTGGTGCTGCAGACTGCACCTCACACTCCCTGCATCCCTGCTGGGTGATGCATTCTGCAAGTCCCAGCCACGGTCCCCTGAGCAAAACCACTCCCACAGAATCACCATGTGCACCAGGAGAAGGAAAGATCATAATTCTTTATGGTTTAAGGCAGGACATAGCCAGTCATACCTCTGGTGCTGATCCAAGACCAAACAGGCTGTTAGCACTTGCCAGCTACATTGTCACTGCTTGTCATCTTATCAGTACCATATATCTTGGTACTGATAAGGTAAATCAGCCGAGAAAAGCTAACCTTGCCCCCGTTGACTCAGGTACAGTGTGATGGTTACCTACTCACCAATACATTTCAGCAGAGGTTCTTAATACTTTCCTTTTTTTTATTTTGGCAATACAAAGCCTTTTTTTCAAGACTTCACATAGCTTTCTCTCAGATCATTTGTATATGTAAAAGTCAATGTTTTCTGTATAATGAACAGTGGTGCCAGATGACACTTCTAGTTTTTGGCAGCTCCTTTTAATTGTGTTGTTTTTTCTTAGCTTGTCTTTTAAAAATTCTGTGAAAGTGAGCTGAAGGACATGACACCCAGGTATTCACAGATAATATTCAAGAGCTGCATTTTGTTCTAAATCCCCTGTGACTTACCTGAGAGACACTGAGAGCCTGGAAGTTGGCCTGCAGAATTAATGAAGAGTATTGCAGATGTTTATTTACAGGCAAGAATCAAATATGCCTGGTTTGACCAACAGTGATTCAGGGATTATCAAACAGCAACATTTCAACTTGTTCAAGCAGCCCTGTGAAGAACTGGGTTAGCTCACTAAATAATAACAGCCACTGGCCAGTCAGCATAAGCTGTGATGAGTTATATCATCTTATGTTACTAAATCCATGGTCTCAAAAGAGTTTAATCACTGGTGCATGACACAAAGCCAAATAAAAATTTCATTGCTTAGCAATGACTGTCAGCTAACTTGCCTTTTTGCAGCCACATATGAACAAAATATCATTAAGTGGGCCCTAGAAAGAGACATAAACAGAAATATTTGAAAACTGTTAGCATTAGCTGTGGGAAAAATACTTAGCAGAAATGGGAGAGGAAATACTTGTTAAATTGAGAAAAACCTTTCTGATACATGCTGTGTGCAAATCCTCTGACGTTTGGGTGCTTCATTGCATGTCTGAAAAATCTAGAGACGACCCAACAGCAGAAAAATGCATTATAAAGAATAATCTTGCATGATCCAGGAACTGGACAAGATGATCTAATAGGATACTCCTTTCTTGCAATTTTTTTCCTTGGAAGTATCACTACTTTTGCTAAAAAGATGGTACCATTAAAACAATAATAAAAAACCTGTCTGTCTTTCCTGTGTCATGGTTTGGTTTTTTTATTTTTATAATTAGGAACTTCATCAAAAAGCATCCTTAGGATTATAACTTCTTAAATGATGGCAGGAAACACCCTAATGCCTATTGTCTAAGCATTTTCATTGACTTGCCAGGGCAAAATTAGTATCAGTAGCATTTACATTGTTCTATAAATGGCCTGAGCAAAATCTCATAACAAATCTGCAGTGTAGTCGGAACTCATCTGTTCTTTGCACTTCCTACTTTGCAGATGAGACAGTCTCAAAAGACTGGGTAGGCTGAAGACTGGTTGGACAACTCTATAAGTGAAGTCTCAAGACTCTTGTCATTCTAGCTGTCTAAATTACTTAAACAGGACTCAGAGGGATTTAAAGGGGAGAAATGACATGACAAACAATTATATTCTAACACACTATTTATAACAATGCCCTTTCAGATTATTGTTCCACTCAGACTGACACATTACTGTAATCCCAGGGATGAATCAAGGGACTTAGAGTTAGATCGTGCACAGCTTGTAGGCATAAAAAAATACGAATAAAGAACTGACATTCAGGAAATATAGAGCGACTCAAGGATAAATTCTGCTGGGATGAGCTTAATTTATCAATGTCAATAACAACGGTGAACACATCGCAAGAATACATGCATATTAATTGAAAATAACTCAGATTAAATCACTGCAGTTTGACATTTTGAGATAGGCACTTTATCTTTTCAAGAAAGAGAGCACTATAAAATCTTTAATCTGAAAACACATCTTAATTGCGTGTTATCACCTCCTAATTGCTTCTATATTATATTAAACATTTTGCTAATTACTAGCCTGATCATGGTGTAAATAGCTTGAGGCTAGAGCTCATAACCAGCTGAAGATAACTGGGCACAATGAGGGCCACAAAGAAGTTTATCACTTCGGTGTATTATCGTGGACTTCCATCATTATCAGTGTCTATCACTCTTTATCTCTGCTTCCCCTGTGAGATAAAGAAGAGAGACAATAATGTAGATCAGAGGTTGGGTTGCATTTCAGTTAATCCATCTATTTCTAGCTCTAGATTTCTAATATTCCCTGGGGACAAAAGTTGTCTGCCTACTGCTGTCACTAATCTACTGCTGGAAGACTGAGGCCAGAATGCTATTTGCTCTGCCACAAGCCTGGCTAATGGAGGTGCTCCCGGACAGCTGGAAGCGCGCGCTGCCTCCGAAACCAAAGGACATGGATGAAATACGTTGCTGTGAGCAATCTGCCCACTTAGTTTCAGACACCGGGTAGTACACAGATGATACATAGGGAGACTCTGAGGCAGCAGCTTGTGGATTCGTCAGGAAAGAAAATTATTTATGTACAGGCAATGAAAATGGTCGTACAAAACTGCCAGGTGAGCCAGCAATGCAGGCAGTCGCTGCGGCAGCATCGAACCATTTACGTACAGCACTTGTGTAAACAATTACTGTTATCTGAAATGACGCTGACCAAAACATAATTGCTAGGAGGTTTTTTGAAAGGAAAAAAATTGTCCAACATCACATTCAAGAATTAAGAGGCTTTTTGGGTTCCATACTGTAAAGTAAAACACATCCTTGTAAAAAATTACTTGCACTTCCCAAAGAAACCAACCTTAAGTAGAAATAAATCATCACACTGGTAAACAGCTTTTTTCACTGTCCCCTTGGCAGTTCATAATTCTAGCCAGTGCAAAGAGGATGCGACAATGTGCAGCCCATGAATTTTGCTCTCTGTGTTTAAAATTAGATGTTGACTACATCTACTTTGTCAGGGCCTGCTGTAAGATGTCAGAGGCCCAAGTTCACCTCTGTTAATAAAAGCTTACATTTTTGTCTGTCTTTGCACTGTGGCTATAACAAAGACTATGCCTTGAGCTTCATTTTCTAGATGGATAAACTTCACAACTTTTACTGAGTAGAAAGTTTACAAGTCTGGCAGGAAGAACGCAGAGTGCAAATGAGGGAATATGAAATATGGATGAATTTAGGCCTGAGTTATGAGGTGCAAAAGCAAAGCATTCTCAGCTCCAAACTGTTTCTGTATTGGAAGACCATATTTAAGGAAATAGTACATAATTAGTTTATCAGAAAGTAATGCTCAAATCTGAAGAAACCTTCTACCCTCCCCACAGAAAGGATGCTTTATCGATGGATAAATGACACTTTCTCCAGTGAGACAAGAGGTACTGTCTCTGCTTCGCCCTTTGCCTTCCAGATTCCCCCACTCACACCTCCTGGACTCAGCTGTGGGGTTTTTTTCCACTCCAAGGGCTATATCACTCTCTCTTTACCTAGATTCCTGTTTTTCAGGAGCAACATAAAATAAGTTAGAGAAGTGGATGGTGTCCCTGTCCCTGGCTAAAGGGTTAGAACTAGATGATCTTTAAGATTCTAACCTAAACTATTTTATGATCCTATGAAATATAAAGTGCTAACACCAGCCCTCTGCACTACCTGTGTCCCTGTTGTGCTTGCTGCTGCAGGTGCTGCCCACCTCCCAGAGTCTGTCCTCTCCTCCCCCATGTCACCTGCATTCCCTTGGCTGTCCCATCCCTGCACCACTCTCCTGCGGCAGCACGATGGATCGCTTCAGTGACTTGAGCTTCAGCATGACATTGACAGGGATCCAGGGCTCTGAAAGACATTATGTCAAAGCTTGAGAAACTGGGCTCCTTGTTAAAAAAAAAGAGGAATGAAAAACAGCACAGCTATCCTGAAGGAAGCAATGATGCACAGCTGTTTTATTGCCTGGTACAGGTAAGACATTTTAGGGAATATATTCTGTCTTCTAATGAGCCCACAGCAGAAGGCCCTGGATTTATCTCGGCTGCCAGGATCCTCTCACTCTTTCAGGTTCCCATTATCTTTCTCTATTTCCATCTTTCTTTGTTTCTAGGCTGTGTCTGTTTAAAGTGCCTCAGCCTTTCCCTTCAGCTCCTAAGCAGTTTTTATAGGTGCCTGTGTTCTCCTCAAAAATTCCTTAATTTGCCATCTCCACTTCCTCTTACAGCTATGGGAAAGCCATGCTGTATTCTTGTCTTCCTTTGTATCCCAAGTGAGAAGAGGGGGACCATTTCCCAGTACAATAAATATTCTGCCATGACAGGTTGGTGCAAGGCTGCCCCCCTATGTGGTGGTAAGTGATTCAAGAGTGCCTTGTACATACACACAGGGATGCACCCAGCTCAAAGGAAAGGCTGTACCACACACCACTCTTCCAAGGGCTCATTTCTGCAGTTGTATTTTAAGCCCATGCTACAGATGAATTTTATGATATTTGCTTGTTTGTGTTTTCTCCTCTGTGTTAGCGTATATTATCTCCACAGACACTAATTCTTGATATAAATGATGCTAAGCAGTAAAGTATGGTCCATTAACTTGATTTTTAAAAGTATCTAAAATTTACGCAGTGATTTAAATAATAATATAAATTATATTAAGTATGTGCAGCAGCAGAGGGTACGGCCTCCTAAACAGAATGAATTTCTCCTTGGAGAGCACTGATTAGTTCATTTTTCCTAATGAATCTTTCGTTATAGTCAGAAGTTCCTTTTTTTCCCCCTCACTGTCTCACTTATGAAGCATGCATATGTATATATGTATGTTCCATTTATATATTTGATAGCTAGATTAAGTAATATCCTACTTCACCTCCAGAAAGGGCACAGCACTTCTCAAGGAGGCAGCTGCATTTCTTAGGTGGGGGAAACTGAGGCGAGGGCATCTCACTCACAGGTCCTTGACCTGTTTGATCTACGGGCCAGCCGCTTCAAAGCATGAAATTCCTGGCTAAAATACACTCTGCAGAAAAGTGGCTGAATACTGCTGCTTCTCTCAGCTAAATTTATTGTTGAGGACAATTAGAAAGTGCTACCTGTTAAGGCTGATGGAGTTATTATTGCTCCTGCCCTGACAAAAAAGTGCAGCAGATGGTTTTGCACTGCCTCCTCCAGTATCTAGCAGTGCCCCCCTGCTTCTGCTCTCCCCTCACTCTGCGCATTCACACTGCTCCTCCCCAGGGCAGGGTGAAGGAGAGAGAAGTCCCCCCATCCCCTCAGAAGTGCTTTACGTGCTCCTGGAAGACAGGCTGCCATCTGGCCTAATGAGCTTTGGAACAAACTGCTTTTAAGACAACTTTCCTTTACCTGCGGCGACGCTCCTTTGGTGGTTGTTTACCGGCACCCCAGTCATTTCGGCTGTAGTTTAAGATGCATCACAGTTGTTGGTTTTTTCCCCTAGAAATATCAGTGTAGGTAGTGCTTTCCAATAAGTGGACATTAATTCATGCTGAATTACAGTGGGATTCCCAAGAAACTACATATGAATACTGAAAGAAATCATTATGATTAATGATATAATTTATATGTGCATGTTGATGAAAGAATCATAATCTAGAGTAAATTAGTAGAGATTTATGTACTAATAATTTTGTTGTGCTCTAAGGTCCAGATGAAAACCAACTAAGTGATGTTGTATTGACAGCAGTTCATATTAGCATATCTTAAAGGGATAGTATAACAGCATCAAATAAAATTTCTACTGCATATTAACTCCATTTCACTTCCCCTCCCCCCTCAATCTACATTTATGGCATTGATAGGAATAAGGTTTCATCACTTTCATCTTCACCTATGTGCCAAAGAGTCAATGTGGATGAGATGACTGAAAATATTTAAGCAGATATTAGAAGACTTTTAAGAGGGAAGAGTTAATGAACTGACCTGATCCGTCCATGTGCTCCTGAGCCCGTGAATGCCATGTGGCTGCATTCAGGGAAGAGGAATTCCGTGCCTTCCAGGCCAGCTGGCGCAGCTCTCCCAAGGACCCCTGGTGCCCCAGGTCAGCAGCACCCCACACCCCTGGGCACCCCTGGTGCTGCAGACTTGGCACCACCCCATGCACAGCACAGCCTTCATTATCCTAAATGTAGCCTTTATTGCTCTCTGCTCACAATGCAGCCGTGGCACTGCGGAGAACAGAGGCCATGGAGTGAGTTCATATTTGGTTTCCACACAGGAAAACATCAGGAGAACCATCTTTCTCATTGGCAAAATTTTTTCAAGTGTTTATCACATAAGCTGGAGCACAACTGAAGCTCGGGGTAGCGTGGGCCTTTCCAAAACTCTCCGTGGCAGAGGCTGTGCACCAATGTCACAGAGTCACCTTGTGGGGCTTGAAATGCCAGCTGATGGTAAACATGCAAAGTAAAGTGCATTATTTAATAATCTAAAGAGATGGTTATGAATTGTTGTACATTAATCATTACTAATTGATCTTACCTCTGAAATTCTTGCGGAAAATAAGAAGTGGAACGTGGGTGAAATTGTCTATTCCAATTTCTTTTTAAAAACAAGGATAAATCGTTGACCTAGCAAAACCAGCAATATTTTTTTCTAGGGTGGTTTTAGTACTTAATAATACTTTTCAATTTTTTTTAAAAGAACTGGTATAATCTAGTCAAAGTAGTCATATGTGTTTGTAATAAACTACTTTATCCATCTATAAAAACTCAGACAGAACTCCTCGCCAAGCAGTTTAGAGCCTAAACTGTTTGCAGTTTCCAAGAAGAAAACATCCCCTGAGCTATATGTCCGAGGCTGTAGTGATGTGATCCAACAGCAGCACTACTACTGTACAACAGTAATTTAAACAAGATCTGGAATGTTTCCCCCTGTATCTTCCCTTTTAAGTCAGGTATTTTAACTTTTTGCTGCTGGGGACATACTTTTTTGTAGCACAAACTTGAATACCAGAGGCAATGTTTAAATTTTATACAAACTTGGATATATTTGTTTGTAACAAAGCCTGTTGGAGGAATTAATTCTCTTCTGTGGGGAACCAATGTCAATTTACAAAGGAGAAACTACTAACAACAATATTTCTAATAAAAACCAGACGGTGTCTATTCATTTTACTGAGCCACTAGTTATGGAACCTGTAGCCACCACTAGACACTATGCAGAATATCTAAGTCATTTTCAAAATCCTCACTTAAACCTTAATTCAAAGGAAGACCTCTTGATCTTACAAAAGGCATTATTGCCGGAGATTAAACTGCTTGATGCTATGTATTGTTCTAGCTGTAGTCAAGAGGGAATATTAATTGAGATGTTCCATGGATTACAGTGTGTATTCCACAGTGGTTCACATGTTTCCTGGTGGTCTTTCCAACAGGAATAGCGCAAATGAGGGGAATAAGACAGATCATTTTGAACTTTAGTTGTTAAGCCATTGTTCTGTTGTGCACAAAAGGTAATGCTTGGTTGATTTGCTTTATTTCTGAGCTGTTCTGATTTTTTCCCTGTGCACCTAATCTCTGCCACTTCCTCTGTGAGTCATCAGCAGCTGGACCCAGTGAAACCACAGGAACTAGCTCCTGGTAAAGAGCTCTAATGGTGCTATTACTCAAGTTCAATTCTCTTTAAGCCTAGTAAAGAAGCATCATGAGTCATATGGTACAGACAAGAGTTCTTTTGCATTTGCTTCTTTAGGAAAATCAAAACCCATGCCTTGCTTTTTCAGAGTGATTACAATGGGTGTCTCTTATACCTATGTCACTCTGCCTGTCCTTTGCAGCAAGGATGAAGTGTCATTTTCCTTTCAAGTCCTCATTATTTTTTCTTGTACTTACCAGTTGCGCTGCCTATAATTTAAAAGCAAGTTCTTAAAAATAAAACAAAACAAAAATTGCCCACCATTTAGCTCTGTCCTTTCTGCTCGTTTTCACTGCACAGAAGTGCAATGTGGTTCACACCTCTGATTCGGCTGATCTGATGAGTTGTTGCTGCCATACACCTGCTGCTGTCACTGCAGTAGTCTGTATTTGTGGCATACATTCCTGCTGTCTGACAGAACAGGTGGATATTGTATAAGAGATTGAAAAGAATGGATGAATGGTAATTGTTCTGCATCCCTGCTTACAAAAAGTCAGCAAAAGTTGGGTCTATAAAATGAGTCTCATCATTTGCCTTCAGTAAATAGAGTGGTCAGGTATCTCATTTTAAACTCAAGCCAAGTTTTAACAGTAGAAGAGAATAACCTCCTCAGATGAACTTTATGGTGAGATGGCTGGAAATTTTTTATAACCTTTGTTCATGTCTGATGCTCAGGCATTTCTATACAAGACAATTTGAAGACTTCAGAGAGCTCTGGGGGCTCTTTTTGACTCTTGGTAGGAGATCCTTTCCTCTCCTTCAATTAAAACAAGTCATTCTTAACATTTAAAAATGGTCCTTATTAAAAGAATGTCTCCATTATTATCCTCTCAGACTAGCATTTTGCCTTCTGATGAAGCCTTGCAGGCTGGTTGAAGGAGGTTTACTTGAATTGTAATGCAATGCTGCTCAGGGATGGATGGTCTGTGACAGTCTGTAACACTGGGAAGCAGGAAAAGAAATGGAGTTTATTGTTCCACTTACTGAACAGACTGAACTACATGGCAGATGACAAAGATCCTCTTGCAAAGTGGACAGACACCTCTGAGCATACAGGTCTTTGAATTATCCTTTAAACATGAAGTGGGGAAGGCCCTAAAATCCCACATGCTTTCCAAGTCAAAAGTATTTCAGTGAAAAACCTGGGGACAGTGCAAGTAGCATTTAATGTGTAGGAAGAAATGGAAAAACCAAATACAGAAAATATGAAACCTCCCAAAGAGAGGCAAAATGAAACTGTAGTCTCTAAATCAGGTAGTTTGTTTATTAGCACAGTTACATTTTAATGGATTAAGAGCTTCAATACAGCACTCCCAAGCTGTAATCCACATACTACAAGTGATATGCAAGCGCCTGCCCCTGATATGTGAGCCCGTGCAGAGCTGCAGGCTGAGGCTGCTGGCACCATGGCTCTGGGGGCAGCACTTGGCAAGAAAAGGTTTGAAAATCATGGTCCTGGGGAATGAACAGTTCTCCCTTTCATTCAAGATAATTTTTAGGCAAATAGTGTGCCTCATCTAAAGCACACACATTATTCCTTCAGTTTGAACAAAACCAAATGTTTTGATGTTTTCATACAATAAATGTCATCTAAATACCAATTTGGCAGCAGCGCCAAGATTTAAAATTGATTGCTTCTGCCTATTTCTCCAGCTAGCTATTAAATTTGTAGCAGACTGTAAATCATGGCTCTGTAGAAGAAAAATCCAACAAATATTTGAAGACAATATTGTGTACATTTTTAATGTGCACTTTTTTTTCAAATATGCACATCTGAAGTGCTGTGTGATGGAAGAATGCATTTTCCTAAAGGCAGGAAAAAAAATAATGAGGTAAAATTTTAGGCAGACTGTGATTCAACATTTTGAAAGTTTTCACAAAGTTTTATGGCATCTATTTCAAATTAATATTTCATTAAACTACTTTCATGTGCTATCTTTAGAATGATTAATTTGATACTTTACTTCAGGTTTTACCTTTTATCTATACAGCCCACATTAGTGTTTTGGAATCATGCTACTGATGATTTTTCAGCTCTCAGGTACATAAGAGGATAGGATGGAACCAAAGAGCTTTCAATTTTCATCCAGTTCTAGCAGATGCATTTGATTTATAGTAGAAGCTGGGTTCATGATCTTAAAAATGTTGTAAACAATTTGCAGCTGCTTGATTTTTTGATGCCATCATAAATATTCATGATCATTTTCCAAGATCTACAAAGATAAGGTGACCTTAGGCAAAAAAAATCAGACTTGGGTGGTACAGACTGTTAAGTCATTGCTTTTTCACCTTTCTAAGAATTACAGAGAGAGCTGCAAAGCCTGTGCTCGACATCACATGCATGGCTTCTGGAAAATGTTTCTCAATGTATTTTAAGCAGAACTGATGAAAAGCCACTGCACCAAAGCTATGCTAGCAGAGTCTGATAACACATTTGGCATAAATGCAGTGCCCTGGCAAGAAGTCACTGGGTGTGTATTCAATAACACTGAACGTGACTTTTAATCACCTTAGTAAACATTTTTCAGCACACCATTGCACAGTTCTCTGGCCATAAGAATGGAAAGGAAAGGGAAGGGAAAGGACTGCTGGAAAATGAATGGAAGTATGAAAAAAAGAAGCAAAACTAGAAAAGCTAACTATTCTGTTTGCAAACCTATTAATTGTTCAGCAAATAAAACTGACACTAAAGCATAGAGAAAATATGTTGTGTGATATTTTATTACATGATAGGATACTGCATTATCATAACTGTATGTAAGTAACATTTTGCTCACCCCTCCGCAAAATTCTCTCTGTTTTGCCCCTTGAGATTTTCTCCGTCAGCATTTTCACACATTACCTATGTTTGCGTTTCAGGTGAAATTTTTACATTTTTTAAGACTAATAGTAGAGTTTATATGGAGACAGTAATTGCATCAGTGCCACAAGCCAGTCAGATAAGCCTGGGATGGGAAGGTAGGGGGTCCTGACTAAAATGAGATATAAGAAAAGACTTGAGAAGGTGAAATAATTCCACTCAGGAAGATGCAGGACTTTGAGGGGGTTGATCTTCAGTGGCATAAATTGTTTAAAGTGACGCTGAATTACACCAGCTTGCCTTAAACACTTGGGTCATCTGATATGTAATTTAAGCATGGCCTATGTGACTCAGATTTCTAATGATACAGCTCAGTAAGTAATTACTAAAAATGACACGTCAGTGGCAAAACCCCAAGATTTGTCCCAAAATTCATAGCACACATTTTCTACTAACACTGCATCCACAACACACCTTTTTCCTGTGGTATTCACAAGGTTTAAATAAATTACAGGTAATATTTTCATAAGTACACATATGATTTAGAAATCCATGCCCCATTTTTTAAATTTAAGGAAAATGTTTAAAGTGATTTCAAAGGGATTGAGATGATGAAAAACTATAGAAAGAATCCTACCGGGCTCCTCTTACATTCAGTATCTGACCATAAATGCTTAGAAGTCCCTTTGAAGGTCAGTGAGATCTAATGTACTAAGCATCCAAGCTGCTCTCAGAACTGTGAATTAGACCCCTAAATAACAAAAGTAATTTTGAAAATGAGATTTAGCAAAATCCTGTGGACATGTTTGGTTTAGTAAGACTCACCTGTAAGTCTTAACAGCTTTAGGAAACCTTGAAAAAGTCCCATATTCTTCATGTACCAACATCAGATGTAAAATGAGTACAGTCCTATAAACAGAAAGAACAATATAAGTTATCTGGGTTTGAATGTTTATTCCCAAATTAGCATGCAGTCTGAACGAAAAGGTAAGAAAAATACAAATAATTTCAGAATAATTCCCACATACTTGGAGATGTCAATGTCATATGGCTGGCTCAGAACTGAGCAACACAGTGAAAACTGCACCAGAACCAACTCCACAAACCTCATCACTACGTCTGCTTTCAGATTTCAGAAAACTTGTATTGAGACTAATGCCAAAACCTTTACTCCAAAAAAAGAGATGAAGGATAATCTACTAAGAACTAAACCAACGTTATATTTTGATGCATATCTGTATTTTTTTTCTGATTGAAGACTTTTAAGAGAAGACAATGACATATGTGTTATACATCCAACTGATTAATCATCTTTATAGAATGTAATACCCCAATACAAAAAGTCTAAATTTCCTTTTTCTCTCTGTGACTTTAACAAAATTTTTGTTATGCCTACAAGGGCTGCAGAATTGCTGCAATATATTAAAGAAACTTATTTTTCAAGTCAATTTTTTGACTGTGGATATGGGAATTTTTCATGATAGTGAACACTATCTAGACAACAGAATGATCTAAAGGAAATATTCACTGCTGGTAGAAAATTAAGGGAGCATCTCTGCTTGATTTTCCATGCAAATATTAGTCAGGTCATCCTTATCCATCTGAGGATGTTCTGGATGGATGGATGGATGGATGGATGGATGGATATATTATTTGTTAATGCTTCCTTTACCAAGCAGCATGAGACACTGGGGTAGATATGTGGTCACTGTGAAACCATGCCCGGGTACCTTTATGATTTTTCCCCATAAGCACCTAAACCATACTTCTGTGAAAGCTACTTTTGGAGCACAGAGAGTGATTTTATTTTAAAATAATAATAAAAAAAATCTCAGCAAGTCACATCCTTTCTACATTTGGCAGACATGACACGTCATTAGGAAATGGTGCTACTCTTGGTTGCATTGGCATGTCATGTTACAGTACATTAGAAAACATGATGTGCTGACATAACCATGCAAGGCCCTTATCCAAATGACAAATTAAATCCTGGCAGCTAAGAAAGAGGCACATTTAGATCTCGGTACATATATTCTGCATGTATCATAATCTGCACAAGCAAAACATAAAAGATTGGAAAAAACCACAGAGGAAATAATGCAATTATGAAGTTAAATCAAGCTTTATTCAGCGTTCATCCAGATTCACATCTCAGTCTGTCCTTATCGTCTACACACAGAATAGTGAACACAGTCCCTAATTGATCACGTATGCAAAACAAACCTCAAACAAATATAAATAATGATCTTTAAATACTAGAAGAAAACAGAATCACTTTTTATTACCTCCATAGCTGCTACAGTTGATCTTTATATTCCATTCTTTCTCGACTTTTGGTGTGCATTAACATCTGGGACTCATCACGCTGTCCGGCATTTCAACAAAGATGATGTCACTGGTGCCAAATACTTCGACAAACGTGGCTACTGCATAAATGTGAAGAACTGAAAGACCAGGCAAATTATGTTTATGATTAGAGACAAAATGAGTTGTTTGTACCATGAGTTTAAGTACGTTAAGCACAGACTTGCTTCCCAGAAGGAAGACATTGACTGAAAACTCCAAAAGCAAGCAATTCTTTTTTCCTCTCTATTTGAGAATCTGGAGGAGCTTTTGATCTTCCACTGTCTGTTAAAACCTTGGGGAAGGTTAAGTTAACCCTTTGAACAAACATTCCTACCAGCATCCAATTCACACAAAGTAACTTAATCACCAGCTAAATTGAATTCAAAATGCTCTAGAGAACATGAACTGACATAACTCAGCTCTGATGACAAGGAAATGAAAAGGGCTGACTGCTGCCGAGATGCACTGAGGGGCTCCAGCCCCTGATTCCACTTTGGAGACACCAGGCACTGTGAATCCGTTGCACAGAGGTGTTAGTGCACAGACGGTTGAGGTGTGAGTGCTGTGCTGTGGTGCAGAGCCATGACTGAGACCTTCTCTTGCAGGGCTGTTTGGAGGGTGGTGTAGGATGCAGGACAGCTCTGGGCAAGTCTGTCCTTTCCCACCTGCCAAAGGAGCAGAGGTGACAACTGCAGAAAGTGCTTCAAGTGCCGTCCCTTCTCCAGCTGTGCTTTGGAGGATGAATTTCTCCCTCACGCTTTTCTTCCTGTGCACCCATCTGAAACTTAGGGACCTTTTCAAGAATTGTTTTGTTAAAGATATAAATCCAGAAGGGAATTATTCAGTTCAGTATTGACCACTCCCACCAAGAATTCATAAAAGCAGCACGACTTTATCAGTCTGACAGGGCAGGGATGCAGGAGACGTCAAAGACACAGGTTTATGAGGCAGAAGAGCACTACAAACTCTGGATTCCTCTGCTGCCAGCGTGTACCTACTGCTGCAGGAGTTGTGATCAGTGGCTTCTCCAAAAAGAGTGTAAACAAAAAAGGATGATTAAAGGAGGCACAGAAGCACCAGTTCTTGTTATCAGGCCTAAACCTGGCACTGCAGCAGTTCCAAGGGGTGATAATTGCACGGGGAATTTCTGTGACACAGACACTAATTCACATTACAGCCAGCTTAATCATGTAACCTCCAAACAACTGCAAGCAATATGGGATGTACGTGGCAAGATATGGTCACTGCCTAAACAGACAGACAATGGTCTTAGCTGAGATTTACCAATCTCTAAACAGAATGCTATATATTCAACAGAATGATGTATTTCAGCTATCATGCAAAAGGAAAGATGAGACTCTAGATTATATATAAAGTGGCAAATAACCAAATAAATCACAACACATAGAGGATGTCAGGTAAGGATTTGAATCTTTTAATCACACTGCTAATAGAATTCAAATAAAATTAAGTCACCTATCATTTATTATGCCAGACAGAGTGCAAGTTCAAATATTAAGCTGAAGTATTATTAACTCAGCTTTCAGCTGGCTCCAAAAGCTTTCATCTGCACTTGATATTGGTGAATACTTTCACACCAGCAACTATTACTTTCAGCCCTCGGGTATAACATCTTGCACACAGAAGTAGCAGGAACACATGGATATTTTTCCCACACGCAGGAATATTAGCCTTGATACAATATCTCTTTATGCTTAACTGTGCCAGTATTTCCCTTTTCTTTCTACCACATGCCTTTGTGTAAAATCTCTGTGATAAAACTAAAAGGACAAGGAGTTTTATAAAAAAGAATAATCCTACTGGACATGCAATCAATTAACTGAAACATGGAGAAGGATATTTTCTGAAAGCTCCTTACAGGGTCTAGACAAACACAGTGAGATAACAATGGAAAATTGTTTTGCTTACTAATTGTAACCAAATGTATGCCATTCTATCAAAACATTCTCAGGAGGATGTCAGAGACTTTTTAAAGTAAACATCTTGTGTCATCCTTTTACTGAAGTGGAACAAGGGTCTCCAATAAAAATCCTACATATCAAGGACCCTCAAAGAGGTTTATATATATATTACTGATCTTTGAAAATGCAGCATGAGAGGTACATTAATAATTTCATCCAGCTGGGCAATAAACATTCCTGCCAAAAGAATTATGTAAAATTACATAAACCCTTTTTAAAGAGAATAAAGTTTCAAGAAGACATAGACTCACTTCACTTTTTTTTCACAGCTGTGTTTTATAGAAAGCATTTTAGCATGTAAAATCTCTGTCCTTGTAAAATACTCCAAAGAGAAGCCAAAATTCAAACCTGTATGTAATGCAGAATTTCAAAATGTTAGAAAGTTCAGCAGCAAGGAATAAACAAACCTCAACCAAATAAAAAAGCTTTTCACAGCTGAAGCAATAGATAAAGTAGCAATGAACAGCTAAAGGCAAACACTTTCATCGAGGCATACTTTAACCTTTACATACGATACATATCCAAGGGGAACTACCATACAGTTAAAGTGTTTGAGCATTCTTAAAATGTGGATTACACTGTTAGGCTCTTATGCTGAAAAATCGGTCCAGTTAAAATCTCACATTTTTCAAAAGAACCCACACATGGTTGCAATGGATCCAATCCTGGAACTTACATTAGCAATACATTGAAGCACATTCCTATCCAAGCTTCACAGGAGGACACAGTGCTTAATCAAGCAAGCAAAATCAAGGGTAAGAAAATCAGGGGTAAACAAAGTATTTTGGCAGATAATAAATTTCTCAGTTTTTCAAGTTTGATGAAGATGAAAAGATAGTTGGCTTCACTCAACTAAATAGCAAATTTTGCATTCATTCCAGTCACAAAAAATAAATATGTGACTAGGAAAGCACATGCTGCCATGGGGTCTTAGCAAGTGCTAAACATAGAGCTACAGGGAGTTTCAGCCTTGTACAATGCTACAATAATTCTTGGCTGGGATTTCTGAGAATTCCCAGTACAAATACAACTTAAAAAAAGACTGCTCCTTTACAACTTCATTTTCAGAATCAGGAAGGAGCTCCCTCAAACAGATTTTTAATGGAAATTCTTCTAATGGGCTTGCAAAAAATTTTCTATCTAACGTGTTCCAGAGAAACTGTATTTTATGGGAAACACATACAAGTTTAAAATCCTGGAATAAATTATGAGGGACTGTTAGTTACCAACCAATCTCCCATAGCTCTCTATCAGCTCTGACATGGGAGAGCCAAGCCTGCAGGAAATGTTCCTAAAGCTACTGGGAACACTGAGCTACAAGAGGCTGAGACTGCAACTGGCTGGATTACCAGCCTCAGGAAAGCAAGGGTGCCATCATATTTGGTCTCCTCTTCATTTTCTTTCCTCCTTCTAGGCAGAGACTGTAAACTGAGAAGTAAAGAAGTGTGAAAAAAAAAAAAACAACAGGGAACCTTCTTCTGGTCCTTTTATCCTTCAGAAATCTATCTGCAAAATAGAGAAGAAAAATCAAAGCATAGAATTTTAGCATAAGAGCAGCTGGATGACAGCAAAGGTCTCTCCGGTAGAGTCTCACTCCATCAGCAGCCCAGGGCAGAGGCGTGAGGAAGAGGTGAGCAACCAGGCTTGTGTGTTGAGATTCCTGGGCTTGGCTGTGCTTTTCCAACCACCAGTTGCCAAAGCATTGTAATGCAGTTCAAATCATTAAAATTATTATTTTCTTAATATCACTTCTTTGAATCCAGATGCCTAGTGAATTATTGGTCTTGAGGAAGCATAGACAGATGCAATTTCCATAGAAAACTGAGCAAAATGTACAATGGGAGGCTCAAAACATGTCACTAAAGCACAGTAATGAGAAATTAAACCATGTTTAAGGGCATGACACTGCTAGGAAAAAAGATAACAAACAGCATTTTTTATAATTTCTTTATAATTTCATAAAAGAAAATCAGTAACAAATACAAATCAGCCCTAGAGGTTTTTTTCAGCTTCCCTGGAGCTGTAGTATCAGTGATACAACCTAAAAAATGGAACACTACGGAATGGATAGCTGAAATATCAGAGGGAAGAGAAGATGGCTGGTTTTGGTTTTGTTGTTTTTTTTTTAAATTGCTGCTGCATTAAATTTATTAAAATTTATCACTGGATAAATTGCTAAATTTATCCAGCGATAAATTTAATAATTGGTTCCTCACAGACATTTTTTCAATATCTGCTGTTCACTACTACTCCTTACGGGCCTGGTGTTTCCTTTCATACTTTCCATGCACATCAGAGCTCCACAAGACCCATTGGTTCAGAGGAACAATGCAAACACTGATCTCAGTTCCAGTCTAAGTGATTTTACAAACTGAGGTTTCTGTGGGCATTTCAAGTTTTTAACCAACAGCAAAACTCTAGAGAAAATGTCATCAGAACACATAAAATTATTGAAGTTTCTGAAACAAAACAAACAGCCTGTCCAATATTGTGAAAGGACAGGTTACATCTGTTATATTTAAAGAATGAATGTGAGCACCTTTCCACTCTTTTTAGAGGATTTTTATTGTTGACATGACAAACCTGTTTATAAATGTAAAATCCATGTACAGTTTTGTAGAAAATCAAGGTCCTTTACTATAATATACATAACTAGGCAGGTCACTTGAATTGTCTGCAGAAAACAAGTATTTATGGGCACACAGATGCATACATGGATATGCACGCTTGTACATTTCTATTTCCTACCGGCTTCTAACTTTAGCCTGTCACAGTGGAACCACTGCAACAGTTCTGCTATCAGACACGACTTGGCTACCAAACAAGGCCAGAATTTATAGCCCCTTGATTTTAAATTCCTACAATCTGAGCACATATGTCAACTTTAACTTAAAAAAAAGTTACTGGTTACCAGCACGTTGTTGTGTCTGTTAAACTTAGCAAGATACATAGAAGGTATATTTTAAAAAAAAATTGTATTTCAGTTTGCCATAACTTGTTACACAAAACTGTTCAAGACACTGTTTGGAAGATCAAGCCTTTGGTGCTAAACTCAAGCTGCTCTTTGGACAAACTAAAACTTCACAGCTACCACATGGTAAAATTAAATATTTTGGCAAGGGGAACTCATAAGTTAAGAAGAAACTGTATTTTCATGACACACCAATAGAAATATAACTGCCAGTCAGAAAATCTAATTTTTTTAGGTGGGATTCTTCCATGCTTCCATATGACCATCCCAACCATTTTAGAATTTCTCAGGCAGATAGCAAGCAATATGAAATTATTCATTAAGACAAATTACTACAATCTTCTGCCTAAATTCATGCAAATTTAACTCCTTACTACATAAGTTATTCCACTGCTTTTATTGCAATTGATTGGAGTCAGTTATCAGGCAGTGGGAGTAACAATGGCAGAATAAGGCCCAATGCAGCCGACAGAAGAGAGATTTTTAGTAGTTGCCCTAAACATACTTTTGTCCTCTCTACCAAATTTGGCAGCAACCTTTCAGTGTATTTCATTGAGATATTTTGCATGAATGAGATATAGAATATTCTGGTTCACAGTCTGAAATCTCCTCCACTAGATTTTGGAAGGAATTGACACAATAATTGATGAAAGTTTTCTGGTTGCAGTTTATGCTCTTAAAACAGTTTGCTATAATGAAACAATCTAGGGGTTCATTTTCAGTTTTATCTAGATGACAAAATATATTCTAGCTTCAGCAGTTCAGGCTATGCTTTCAAAATTTAAAACTCAAGATGCAGACATCATCATTTTCTGTCTTTTCTGTCCTCTCTTCCTCCTCCACTTCATCTCCTATGTTTTGTTGTCCTTCTCAAAAGAGATTTTCTTTTTTTACTTGTTATTTTTCCTTTATGTACTGCCCTCCATTCAGCCTGAAGTTCAGAATAAAGTCCTCTCTTCATATTGAAATTAAAATGCAATTGAATAACTTAAGTAAAATGAAAAGGCCCTAACAATGTTTTTAGATGTTTCTTTCTTTGTTAAGGAGAAAATATATTGATAAGAATTCTACCCAGAAGTTGCACTCTGCTGCTGTTGTGGTCAGCTCTGTCCCCTCTCTGATTTGCCTGGCTGTGTGTGTAAGCAGCTACTATGGCAGCCTCTTGCTGCCTGTTGTATTTTGGAGCAGGTGAAATATTTCAGCTACACTGTATGGCCAGATTGGAATCACCTGCCGAGACAGGAAGGCGTGGCATAGCTCAGGGGCAGCTTTCTCTAGGAATGTCATGGGCACCCAGTGCAGTTCTAGGTGGACACCCTCCCTTAATAAACCAGTGGCATGTTACGTACGGGATATATTGGATCTCTTTTGCAGAGACTTCAGAAATGGCAAAGAGAAATGGTTTCAGCAGGAGATAATAGGCTTTATGACTTTTCCCAAATTATTCCCTTTTTAGTAGCCATCATCTTGTCGGGTGACATCTGGAATGATTAGAAGACGATATTTTAGAGTGACAACTGGGCTGTCACTCACACTGTCAGTCAGCAAACACCCGGGTTGCCCAGGGTTACAAAGCTGGTTTATGCCTTTGTCCTGTAGTATTTAGTGCTGCTGATTCTTTACCTTGATTCCAGCTGAAGCGAGTCTGACAGGCAGCACCAGAGGCAGGCACAGAGCTCATGTTGAGGGTGGGAGTCCCGTGGTGCCTTTGTGTGTGAGGGTTGTAGAGCTTTGGTGGCAGCCCATCAGGCAGGAGACAGCCCCAGAGCATTATGGTGGCTCCGGCAAGTTCATCTGCTTTCAAAAGATAGAAGGGCAATGTTTATCTCTGCCCTAGGAACATATCTATTTTAGCCCTGTGTACCTGAATGGGAGCTTTCTCACACAACACAACTGTCTGCAGAATTATTGTCCTAAAACAGACCTACAAACAAACCAGCCCAAAGCAGCCTTGTGCTCCAAGGCTAAGCAGCACCTCTCAGCAAGCAGAGAGCATTTGCCACCAAATTGGCACCAAAAATAAATGGGCTCCAGAGCAACAACTTCACATTGCTCAGCCATTCCTTGATACACAGTCCAAATGTCATTTCATTCATGTCTGTGCGCATCTCTAATCAAAACAAAGACCTGAGACTTCAAATGTTTCAGTCTGGGAACCCAACTTTGGTACTAAAATTCTGGTCTTCAAAGGGAAAAATCACCTGCAGTTGTCAGAAAACTCAAAGCATGTTGTGAGGATGTACCAGCTCTGGTACTCAACACCTACAACAGACTAATCAGGAACCTAAGAACCAGAGCACCAAAGAGAGCCTGCCTGCAGCTTCCCCTCATTTCCCTTTGCCTCAATGCATTCTTTTAACACAAAACTAACATTTCTTACAAACAAAATGAGCAAATGGACTACTCACAGAACTTAATAATTTTAAACTAATAAACTAGATGAGAAATTGAGATAAGGAATGACTAATATCTAGGGTGTTATCAGTGAGCAGGTAAGTAGCTCAGTATTATTGTGGTTTCAGACATGTTAACGCCATCCTATTGCAGTGTTTCACAGACCAGTTTAAAACTCACATGTGTCTGTGACATTTGCCTTCTGCAAACAGGCTTGCAGCCTTGGCGTCAGAAAACACAGGATGAAAGACTGTGCTCAAAGCAAATTTGCTTAAAAAATCAATAAAAATGCCTTAAAACACTGGGACAAGTTGCATAGCCTGAAGGCAAGGAACTCCTTCAGTAATGTTTTTAGCTAATGCTTCTGAAGCATGCAAAAAAAGTAATAAAATTTTGTAAACAAGTTGGAGAAAAAAGATTACTATTTTTGTGTGTTGTATGCATTTGAGACCATAACACCTCTACTCAGGGCTGTATTCTGCCTCTTGTGTGCCTTGTTCCTGGTGCTCTACCAGAAGATGCTCACCAATTACAGCAACAGAGAAGCTGAAACGAGAATAAAAAAGCATGTAGAGATGTGAGGACATGGTATTAAAACAAAAGGAGAAAAAAAGCTTTTTGAAGAATGCTTAGGTAGCATTGCCCTGGAGCTCAAGCCAACAACTTTCTATAGAGCAACAGGAAAGCAAATAAATCACTATAATTTATTTATGCTAACTTTTTAAATAGTTCACTCTGATTCTTTTTGAGTACCATCTCACAAACCTGGTTGTTAAGAATAAATTAAAAGTATTCAAGAGGTAATATTTGCAAAGCACTTTTGCATCCACAGATGAATGCTGCTGTGTAATATGAACATTGACATATTTGACAAGGCAACAGAGTTAAGTGTGATACAGAGTCAGACTAAAGATTTTTTTTCTTGTCTGAAAAGCCCTTGTTTTGTTACTAATATTAGAGCCACAGAGGCCTATTTGACAAAAAGCACCTCCTAATTTGAGAGCTGTAGCTCTTAAGCTCCATAGTAGCAGCTATTTACCTGGTTGGCTCACTCTTCACAAAATGTGCCCATTAAGCTCAGGGGATAAAGCAAAAAAAAAAAAAAAAAAAAAAAAANAAAAAAAAAAGAAATAGAAAAAAGCCAACCACTCTACTGAGCATGACTGAACAAGCGACTGTGCTGGTATGTGTTTGATAAGAGACAGCAGAGGAAAAGGAGATAAACGTTGGGGTGTAAGACAGGAGTTACATATTCCATTTAGAACAAAAGGGAAGGCTATTATTGACTTTACTGGGAATAACTCATGGTAGCACAGGTGTTTGGAGGATTTTCCCTGAGGGAAGGTTTATGGTATATATTCACACACACATATACAACACCAGTTTATGTCAAGGGAATTTATGCATGCACTCTCAACCGAGAGTAAATTTCAGCCCTTTTCTTCTTCACTGATGTTGTACAAGCATTTTCCCAGCTTGGCAGGGCTAAATTAAATTGGGCAACGTTCTGTGTGTGTTTGATGTCTGCTAAATGAAGTGAGCATCCAATTCGTCATATTTACTCAAGCTCACTCAACTCTAGTAAAAATTAAAATGTTCCAGTTAATTTAACGAGATAATTCAGCTCTCTGAAATCTTTCTTGCTCAACATGTGTTGCTATTTAGAAGTCGAGGGTATGTGCTGCCATGTAATTCTTTGGACAGATCTGAGGACTTGGTAATAAAGAGTAGACTTTTAAGACACTGGACTGACATCGTATTTAATCTCAAGCAAGTTCCTGAGCTGCCACTGGAGAGGGGAAGTCTAGGATCAGACCCTTTGGGTTCACTATATAGAGAAATGGGATCACACACAAAAAGCCATGGAATGTTTAGGCAAAAATCAGGGTGACTGAGGTAGCAGTTGGAAGATGATAATTTTAAAATTGCCATATTGAGTAACTTGGATAAAAAATATAAAGTAGGCAAGGGCTCAAAGAACCAAAATAATCAAGTATCCACACAAAAAACTCCTCATGCTTGGTACTTGGAATCAACAGCTCTGCCTTGAGGTGAATACGTCTTGATCTTGCAACCCGATTTTTTGTCAATATAGACAAGGAAGTCAGAACATCATGCAATATTTGTGGTACATATGTGATGAAGTCCACTGGAATTAATACTCAGTGAACCAAACCAAGACTGAGAATTTACAATTGCCCATACCTGTAACCCTGAGATTTCCCCACAGGAACCTGCAATATTATCTCTCTGCAAACTGGCACCACTGAGAGCTTTCAGTTGGCTTGAGCATTCCCCATGGAGGATGGGAAAGCCAGCGAGATCAGCCTTCTGGTAGAGCTGGCTGCCTAAAGCTGAGAAAAACCATTCTAAGCCTCCCCTACAGGTGCCTTCAAACAGCTGCCTTCAGTCCTTCAGCTTCCTGTGAGACTGTGGAAGAGTCAGAGGCATTCAGGTAGGAATCCATTAAGCACCCTAGCAGCCTGGCAATGTTCACCTTGAAGAGCATGCAGGTAGGCGATATGCAAAAAGCTAATACACAAATGCAGAGCAATTTCAGCAAAATGGTGCTGGGGATTTGAGTAAAATTACAGCTATGTGCTACTCTTGCTGCAGAGTCAAAAGCAATGCAGAACGCACCTGGTTTCATTAGACAAACCATGAGCAGCCAAAGATGGCTATCAGTCACCCCTGGAGGCATGTAAGCTAGATGGGTGAAGAGGTACCATGATAATAAATATATTTTAATGTGCAAATATATGGAGTTTTTTTTCAGGCAGTCATTTTTTTTTTCCTAGTGATTCTTAAAATGTTTTCACTTTCTATTCAGAAAAACAAATGATACAAACATTATTAATGATATTATTGAATTGCAGTGAAAAAAACAGCAAATATGTTTGCAAAACTGAAAATATCATTAAATGACTTTACCAGTAATAAAGCTCTTTCAAAACTATATCGTTATTTCTAATCACTTTTGAGCAAAAGGCATAATACAGAGGTAAATGGGAAACTGATAAAAAAATAGATAATTAAGAATAGCCAAGAGTATAAAAAACCCCCAAACCAACCCTCACCTGAAGAAAAGTTAAAAGCACAGGGTTATTTACATTAGAAAGGAGACACATGAGAAGGACATGATCCAAGTATGAAAACTGAATAGCTGGGAAAGGTTAGAAACTTCACCTTAGAACAAGGGATTTACTGAAATTAAAAGATGGCAAATGCAATAATGATAAAAAGAAACTTATTATTTTCATTCCATAATTGAACTATGGTAGAGAGCTGAATAAAATATTTCTCAGTTTTCTCTTGTATGATGCAATGTAGTAAAAATAGAAAACATTTTAAATAAAGCATCTATAACAATATCTACAAATGTTATAATCTAACAAGCTTTTTTCAGAGAAAGTAAAATATTGCATTTAAACTTTAATGCGTTGATTCGGCTTCTTTCATTGTATCCTATATGAGATAAAAGTTAAAAAGAAACAATCAAATGCTATTGAAGTAAATTATCTCAGTGATCAGCAATTAATATTTTGCACCAATAATGGGAACTGGGAATTCCTGAGAATTTTTTCTTTTAATTTTTGTATTTTATATTTTGCAAAATGGAGATTCTCATTTCCAGCTACTCTGGAGTTCAGCAACAGTGGATTTCTCTGAGAGCAAGAATTTACCACGGTTAAACTTTTGAAAAGGAAAGAATACACACAGTGACTGGAGAGAACGCGAAATAATATTTGGTAAAGAACATTCAATCTGTGAGACTTTCCTTACTTTCAGACCCTCTGACTTGGTTCCTGGGCTGGTTTACTGTGTTTGCCTACTAAAACTGTTTCCTCCATAGCCCCTGTAGGAGGAAGGACGTGGGGCTGGAAGGAGCATTGAGTGTAATGGACCCATGGCCCAGCCAGACCAGCTCCCCAGCCATGCAGTGCTGATGGGAACTCACGAGTTCGAGGTTTCAGCCTGTCTTTTCTGTCAACAACAGGGAAAGGCTCCCTGGAACACTGCTGAAGCCTTGCAGCTCTCCTGGGAATGGAGGAGAGAGCTGATATCAAAGGAATCTGGCCAAACTCTGCCCTTTAGTACCCAAGAAGTCAAATCTGGTAACAAATATGAGAAAATGAAACTGGAGCAAGAAGTGAAGATAGCAGAATAAAACACATTTTCAGTTCTTTAGAGATTGAACAAACCTATTGTCCACCCCTTATGCTGAAGATGGAAAAAGTACCCACGTGCACCGAGTTCACAAACTGAGCATTACTTGCAGCTCTTTCAGAAGACGAAAAATGCAGATGAGGCTGATAAGACGACTCAGGGGTTTCTGCTGGGTGCTGCAGCATGAAGAGGTTGCCTTTCATACAGGACAGAAAGCCAAATTAGGTCCATGTAACTGTTCAAAATTCATTAGAATGACCTTAGTTAAGCTTTGCTTCCATGCACACTATGGTATATGATAACATAGCCTGGAGCAACAGCAGTAGTGGTGGTAACACTTTCTGAAATATTTCCACTACTTGAAAGCCGTTGGATTTGTTAAAATTTCTAAAAGGATTATAACAGGATGAACTGGGTTTTCCCTTTTACTTTCTCAAAGCCAGTATAATAATATTACACAGAGCTTTTAATCTTCAAAGATCTTTACAAATCTTAGCAATTCACAGTAACTGAACAGTTATAAAACTATAGTAAAACTCATTTTTGCTGTCTTGCTAATTTTTTCATATTATTTTAAGAATTAACTTTACATAGCAATAACTTCTTGCATTGGACTTGTTCTGTAAATGTAACATGAAACTCATTACTAAGGGAATTTGAACAGTCACATCTCCCATATAATCATTAGTCATAATACTAATAAAAATAAAACGTATTCTGACTCCCTGCTATTCCAACAGAAGGTGACACACTTTTAGGGTAGATAGTTAATTCATTGCTCTTTTACAATTTAAACCACAAGCAGGAATAACACTGAAACAGGTACTACAAAAGAAATCATCTTACCAAGTATGACCATATGTAATATCTGTGTCAGGTAAGAACACAAAGTAATTTTATTATTCTGCTTTCAACTTCTAAGCAGTTGCTCTAATAATGTCTAAAATGTTCCCACAGCATTCAAGTCATTGTGTACAACCAGGCAATTTCACTACTAACACTAAAGGTCTGAGCTTGCCCACCATGGGCAAAGCCCTCTGCTCCTGCTCACACCAGAGGATGCTGAAGGCACCTCAGGACAGGACTCACCTCCAGGCAACAGGACTGACTCACCTGGGCTTTACTTCACACCAAAAGAACACATTGCACAACACGAGGTCTTCTCAGGGCAGGGAAGGGAATCTGCATCCAGGCCTTGGCGGAGCAGTTTCATGCACCTGAAGACTCACAGGCACCTTTGCCCACTTATTCCCAACAGCACGAGGGAAGCTCAAAGGCTGCCAGCTTGCTCCTGGAGACCTCGCCGACGCAAAACACCGACTGAAGTTGGAGCACTTTCTGCTCCCAGCACTATTACCAGTGTCCCAGTTTGAACACTTTAATAATACTTAGCAATAACTTCTTTGAAGCCAGACAAGGGGTCAGGCTTTTGATGGCCCTAAAACATTTCGTAAATGAGGCCTAATTCTGCAGCCCCTTCTCACAGTGAGTAGCACTTAACTGTCCCAGTGATGCCCAGGTGACAGCTTGCATGGAATTGCAACTGCACAGGCAGAGAAAGAAAATGTAAAATCTAAATTTAAACAGAATAACTGGGCAAGGATCAAATACCTGAGTCTTAAGTGTCACTCACTCATTCCTTTGTCTTAGCTTGCTCCACAGAAGAAGGCATTTCACATCATCAAACTGCCCTTTGCACAAGGGTCCAACAAGGCCCCATGAACACTTCACAAACCCTAGAACTGCCCTAGAGAGGAAGAAACTGAGATGTCTCCTTCAAAACAAGCAGAGCAGTGAGGAGAGAGACAGGATCTCCTGACTTCTGAAATGTCTGGTCTTGTAGATCAGAGCAGAATATGGAGAGTAGCTGTATGAATAACAGACTACGTACCTAAAATAACAGAAAGCAGAGGAGTGGCAGGTCATGATCATAAAGAAGTCTGCAAAGGAAAAAGCACTCTTATTTTTTTTTTCTTGCAGCATCCTTGCAGTCTGTTTTTTTTCCTGCCAACTGATTCCAATACTGAACACTAAAGCCTGGGTTCTGGCCTCCTGGTAATAAGTAATTTGCAAGAGCCTGGTCACAGAGAGGTCAGAAAACCATGTAAATTGCTTGGATGGGAAAGCCTCTTTCACAGGAGGGAGCTGTAGGTGGTAGAGAGGCTCCCTGCCACAATTTTACATTCCCTGGGCATAGCGATATAGAAAGAGACAGCAGAGCAATGCTGATCTTCTGCCATCGGGCACCCTCCTCCTGCCCTCTGTGGCAGGGAGGGATGTCAGGCCTCAGTAAATAGTGAGGGTCGTTCCTGTCCTTTGTAACAACCACCTCAACACACCTTTGAGGGGCTGGGCAATAAACTGTTTTAAACCATATCCAAAGGCTGAAAATGTTACCGTGAGTTTTACTGCACACCTAGTTGCACATATTTAATTTTTAGTGTCACATACACAGAGCAGGGGATTTATTTCCCATATTTGACAAGGTTTACTCCTAGGGGATTTACTGTGGTGTTTGCATTTCATTTCACAATGAATGCAGCCTTGTGATATGGGGAAAACAGAAGCTAGCAGAGCATGCTCTGGGAGCTCTTACTTCTTCAGCCGAAGTTATTCTCATCCATGTGCAGAACTAAGCTGATGGGTTGACCTGGGGCAGCTGTTAGAGGGAAAGACCTGTTTCACAGCAAAGCAGCATTCTGCCACACTCTTCCCTTCTGACCTACCTGAGAGGACCAGGAGCCCTTCTCATGGGTTGTGTCTTCTCTCCCATGCCACGCTGTTTGCCTCCTCCATTCACTCTGTAGACCCTCAGGGAACATGGCTGGGTCAATTATGGGAAACACTTGAGTGAGGAGTGGCTGCTGCCACGACACACAAACCCCACCACTGAGCAGGTTATGCAGCTTCCTTCCACGCCAAACAAACATTCCCCATTGAGCACACTGCAAAATGAGCACTCGGCTTTGCCAACTCCATTGTTCGGCTGCATCTCAAACCCTGCTTGTTTGGTGTTGGAACTATAGCAACCTTACCGAATGAGACTAAAATATTTTTACCTGTCAAGATACATGTCCTGAATATTCTCTTTTAGATCTCACTAAATACACAACAAGCCACAAAATATTTCAGTCAGCATTATACATTGTATTACTACTCAAACACAAACGTCAGAATGAAATGTAGTTGTAGTGCAATAAACATCATCACATCTCCCTTCCAGGGACAATTTTCAAGCAACCTTTGTGCTAAAATCAACATGGCTGGTCTGTGTTATTTAATTATTGTCTAGGCTCAAAGATCACCCTTTCCTTTTCTTTAATTTGAAAAAAGAAAAGCCTTTTTTTCTGGATTAACACAAATATTAAACGGCAAGACTGTGGAACATAAAGGCCATGGGTTGCATTTTGCACAGGATAGGTTCTGGTTGAATGAGATCTGGGATGTGTGCCAAATTAATAGAAAAAATCCTGTTCTTCCCCTCCAATAGCCACAATGTTCATTATTAAGAAAAGCATATGAACCGCAGGATTTGATTTTAATAACACCAATGTCTTCATTAATCTGTACTTTCCATTTAGCCTCATTATTAAGTAAATGCTGAGTTAATGCAGCACCTATTATTGTTGGATTTTCCATGAAAAACCTCCTTCCTCTCTTCTTTTTTCATTCGTTCAAGGACTATCAGGTGTGTGTGTCATGTTTTTAAACAGGCCATCCGCTGTCAATGGCTGTTTTCTTCCCTCAGGTCTATGCAGCTACTCCAGTAACGTGTGCTCTACAAAGCTGGTAAGTAACAAAAAAAAAAGCACCAACAGCCCAAGAGAACAAAACCCTGATAAACCCACTCCTAACTCAAAACCATATTTGTTTTGGTGGTGTTTTAAATGCTGTCATGTCAAGGAGCCTCTTACTATCACCTGCAAGTGAGCTGATCTTCCCTGGATGCTCCACACAGCCTCCTTCTAAATCACAGTTGCTGATGGCCAACACCGCTTTGTATCTGCCGAACAAATAGTGGCCTTTTGTCCAGCACAAGTTCCTAAACAAACTTAATCTCTCTAACACTGTGACAGATGACATTTAGATGTCCTTGTTACCCTTAAAATGAGTTTTATTGACAATCAGAGAACAAAAAGAAGGCCCAGATAAAGCCCAATGTTTTATAGGCCTGCTAACAACATCTTAGTTCTTAGTGCAGAGGGTGTAGAGAAAGCCTGGAGTTGCCCCCATTTTCCCCTGCTTTGCTATATCACCATGACAACAGATATAGAAATCACTTAGTGACTCCTAGAAAGAAAACACAGTGACACAGTACCCCTTGTATGGCGAATCAAACTAAAGCTTGCATTCAAATGGCTATTCAGCTTGGGCATTCATGTAGAGGATGGGGTGGATTTTACACAGGTAACAACAACAGAAAGGCCAGCAAGCACTCCAGCCACAGCATATGGTAAAGTCTCTGTTTAATTAATGCATCCTCAATAGAATTTATCCATTTTAAATTTGTTTTCTTTTACTTGAAACATCATTAATGTAAAGGGCAACATTAATCAACATCTTACAACTTAAAAGGGCATTAAAAAGTGATCTTTCCCCCACCACGCTGCAGAATCTTTTCAAGTACTTTTGCTCACTGCGACTGATTCCAGGCAGTGAGAGTCCTTCATCAGAAGGCAAATCTAGAGAGGCCTCTACTGGCCAGCCTCTCCAGCTGCAAGTTTTCCATTTTTAGGTGACTTGGGAAAGCGAGCAGTGGAGTAGCTACAAGCTTTTATCTTAAAGTTGCACACAGAACGGATTACTGATAAATACGTGGCGCAAAACACGGGATAATTGTGCTTTTTTGAAGCTATCATGTAAGGTATAACTGTGCTGTTTTAAAAAAGTAAGAAGACTAGAAAGATTTATCCTGGCTGTGATGTGTTTGCCTCCATGACATTTTGAGACATTTTAAGATTATAGGTCCAAAAATTAACGGGTAATCATTTCTCTTTGTGGACAGGTCTCCCCTTAAAGTTGGGGCTTAAATCCATTTGCATTTGAAATTCTCATGTGCATGTGGCATTTTATATAGGCGTTTCTCACAACTGGGGTAAAACATACATCAAAGCTCAGAGAAATTAAATCAGGAGCACAAGAAAAGGAACTTATGGAATGATAGAGGATCCCTGCTTCTGTGGGCTTTCCACAGTGACAACATAAAGACAAAGAACTTAAAAATCCCCCCTTTAGGTAAAGTTTAATGTTTCAGGCAATGGTCAGTGTGTTCTGTGCTAATATCAGCAATTTTGTTTGGAAAATAAAAGAGTTTCTTTTGTATCCTTTAAACAAAAACATGCAGTGTGAGTTTGCAGACACTTAAAACTAAATTGACTTTTTTCTTTCATTTTTGTTATTTCAGTTACCAACCACAGACTATGGGAATAACAAGTATCTACTAGGCAGAGAATGCAACTCACTAGGTTTTAAGTTATTGCTGTGAAGACGGGAAACCTCCAAACACCAAAAAGCATGGAGAATGGGCAAACTGACAGACCTGGTAAAATAAATCCCAATGTTGAAGGCTGGAAGACACTGATTCTAGGAATAAAAAGCAAAATATTGATGGAAAATACAATTACAAGGGAACAAACTTACCTTGGATTGTGATAGGCTGCTCCAAAATCTTAGGCTAACTTACTAAGATTTTTTTTCTGTGTAGAATACACACCATAGTAACTCCTAATATTATTTTTTTTAAAAGTCTACAATCTCTAGTAAATCCTTAGGAAGTCAGGTTATTTGTATTATACTTATGGTTAAAAAATTTTCAACTCATGGATCATCTGTAAATATACTTTTTTGTCTTAATAGAAGAGATTTTAATAAATATCAAATATCTTAAGAGCACTAGCTAGTAAAATTTTAACATTTACAAAATAAATCTCACATCACATAAATTCATCTGTCCTTCATATTGAAAAGTACTAAAATGAAAGAAAAGTTACATCATGAGAATTTCTCCCTGACCCAATATGATTTTTATAAACACTTAAAGAATAGGAAAAAACCCTATTTTAACAAGCCTGGATTAATTTATGTTTCTTACAGTACCCAGCACTCGATATCTTTTTGTAAAATTTTTATTTATCCATAACACCATATAAGCCACCAGCCTATTTTACCTGTGGTCACCTTTCCCCCGGCAAGGCTGCGGGGCAGGGGAGGAGAGGTGGCCCAGGTCAGTTCCTACCTCGTAGTCAATGCAGCTTTTAAACACTCGAGAGCCGCGCCGGAGCTCGCCCTGCCAGTCCCAACAGTGACACCTCCTGGGGCCAGTCCCAGCAGTGACACCTCCTGGGGCCAGTCCCAGCAGTGACACCTCTTGGGGCCACTCTGCCAGTCCCAACAGTGACACCTCCTGGGGCCACCCTGCCAGTCCTAACAGTGCCACCTCCCGGGGCCACCCTGCCAGTCCCAGCAGTGCCACCTCTTGGGGCCACTCTGCCAGTCCCAACAGCGACACCTCCTGGGGCCAGTCCCAGCAGTGCCACCTCCCGCGGCCAGCGGGCTCCCGGAGCTCCGCTCTCCCTGGCCGGCAGCGCCCGCAGAGCTCCAGCCCGCAGAGCTCCAGCCCGCAGAGCCGCGCCTGTCCCGGGCCAGAGTTTCTTTGGAGAAACTTTGCAGGACTGAAGCACTGCAGGGAGGAAAAGGAACAATCCTGTTTAATTACATCAGTTTAGTGGGGAAAGCACAGGAGCCAGCAGCCATGTGGACGGACAATATGAAACACTAATGTTATCCTTCAGGTATTTCATTAAAAAGGGGGGATTCAGTTTGGAAAGCAGTGCTGCAGCAGTAGGTTAGGGGTATGTCCAACAACTGTGCCCACGGCGCAGGGCTAACATTAAACTTCTTTGCTTTTAGTGGTTTTGTTTGTTTGATTTGGTGGGGGTTGTTGGTTTGGGGTTTTTGTTTGTTTCTTTGTGGTTTCTTGGTTTGGTTTGGTTTTGTTTAGTACAAGCTCACCTATGCAGAAAAGCTGGAAACATTTTAAATGACAATTTCCACTGGTCTCACAGCATTTCTTACCTAACTTTCAAAAACTACGGGACAAATAGCTTACAGCCTACAAATCCAGTTCTGCAAACTCTAGGTAACAGGCACAAATCTTCAAACAGCAGGAACCCAGGCAGGACTGGTCATCACAAAGAGATTTTGTCACAAGCCACAGTGTCCTGAAAGAAAATTGATAAAACTGAATCGGAGGAAAAACATACTGTAAATATGCCTAGATTTAGAATGTCCTTTACATAGGAATTAAAACAGAGAAAAAACCTGCAAATTTAACCCAAGACCACCACTTTGCAAGAGGAGCAATTTTTCCTTTAGATTCTCACACAATATTGGATAAAATTATTAGCAATCAGTTCACAATGGCCAAGAAATCCACAGTGGTCTTTGATGTCAGCCTAATAAAAATAAATTTTAAGAATCATACATTTTTAGGAATATGGACTGTCAGCATTTCATCAAGGAATCTCTGGCATGTGGTAATTTCCTGACAGATAGAATTACACAGATTTGGTGACATCAAAGTGTAAAAGAACTCACACAAATTGGTTGAGAGGGTTTTTGTTTTCTTATTTCTACTGAGTTCATTATTCCTATTTAAAAATTCAAACAAACAGCATAAGAACAATCAATTAATAAATATTTTCAGTATATGAATTTCCAGGAAATGATTCTGTGAACAAAAGTAATCTCAAAATGATACACAATTTCAGTCAAATCTAACAAGTGATCTGACAGCTTTCTGGGAAGTAAAACACTAGAAAGTGCAAAGAAGCACTCAGGGGGAAAAATCCCCTCTACAGACCTGCTTTTGTAGGTGAAGCTGCAATCGAATGCAGTCGAATTTTCTGCATTTTTTAAAATAATAATTCACAAACGTGCAATTTACTTATTATTAAAAAAATCCAGAATTAATAAACCGGAAGTTAAAAATCCACAAAGGAGAAGTTAATCACTACTGAAAAAACTTTTTTTTTTCAAATCAGTTGTGCAAAAAATGGGAAACAATGCAAAAAAGTATAATATTATTACCTGATTTAATAAGAAGCCCAGGAGTCTTACTTATGAATCTATTTTATAAATATAATTCTTCTAATTTTGTTCAATAATACATTTGTAAAAGAAATATTTTATATTGGCTGCATAACAACATATGTATTTAATAGAAGAAATAACATTTGAAAACAAATTAAGATAGTTGTATTCACATGTTCAAGGCAGAATATGCAGAATGATTTGAACCAGTGTATTTTATATGCCTTCTTTATATTTTAAAGCATGATTGAATTACAGGTAAACTGGGAGAAAAAAAAATCTGCCATTTCTGCCTAAAGTACAGAACTCATCTTTTTTTTTAATCTTATATTTGAGATACTGTGTTTACTTTCTGATGGTGTGGTGTTGTTAATATATCATAAATAGAGTACAATTAAAGAGTTTACAAAACCCACAGATACAGTAACAGAGATAAAAGAGAGTTAAAACAAAAAGCAGGGGTGGTGGGGGGAGAGGACTAGGACTAACACCTGGGTCTGTACCTGGCTCTGCCTTTGTGATGAATATTACGGCTTAGGGAAGCCAAAAACTGTGAATTGGCCAAGCAGTACCTGCAGCAGTAATTCACTTGATGTTTACCCCAGCCAGGAAGCAGATTCCCTGGCTGCCCAGAGGAGCCCATTTATGTGTTCCACAGGGGATTTGTGCAGTGCAAAGCTTCGGGAAGCCCACGGGCTCCCAGGGAAATGGCATCAGCAGCACAGGGCAGCCCAGGCAGCCCAGCAAGAGCAAAGCCACGAAACAGAGCCAGAGGCAGCTCCAAGGCTGCCAACACAACTGCCTGCAAAAGCTGCCAGTGAGCCAGAAACTGCTTGTGGGAAAATATCACTTACCCTTAGCATCTGGGTCCCATGATTACTGTCCAAAGCAACACAGGCTGGTAAGATAATGGCAGGATAAATAGCACTTCATTGCTCCTTTTTCTCCCCCTTTACTCCCACGAATTTTTGATACATCATCCCCCAAACTGGGTACAATTTTTTAAAAACACAGTTGTTTTAATCTTTGTGTTATTCAGGAAGTAAAAAGAGTTCCTGCCTCATGTCTGAAAATAGCTTTCGCGTGCCCTTCCCCTGGCTCTCGATGTACGACACATAGTGGGGCCATTTGTTACCATTATTGACATGTTTGTGGTGAACTGCAAGCGTGTTTACAGTAGAAATGAAGTCCCTGCTCTCTTGGAGGTAATCCTGGGGTGTCTAAAAGACTCATGGGAGTCCTTGACATGGATTCTCTGAAATGAATTTCTGTTCCCATATAAATAAATTATCTTGGGGCCAAATATTTATATTTTCCTTCTATTTCAGGAAGGCAGCAGATGCAGAAGTCCCTGATGGTTCTAGCAATAGTGCCCTGCACAAGCTGTCTGCCATTGGATGTGAGGATGAATGGGAGCAGAAGAGGAAGAGGAGGGCTTTGAGCTTACCCCTTGCAGTGTAACAGAATGAGAAATGGGGCTTTTGCGGTCAGTAGATAGGGCAAAGTGAGACCTGGCTCCCTGGGGTGATGGGTGACAAAAATGCCAGGGGACCTAAAGGACAGAAGTACCTCATGGCGAGTGATTTGGCTCTAACTTCCCCAAATTTTACAGTCATTAGCTTTTGATTGGAATTGATAGCTTTCCATTCTCACGCAGTAGCTATTCGCTGCAGTTTCTATTAAATATATACAGCCTTGTCATCTTACCAGCATAGGCTGGATTTTCTCCTGCAGAAATTCACTAAAAGCAGCAAACGTTAACCAGCACTGCAGTTTGTACATTTGTACCACACTGAAACACAGCCAGGCAATCGCTCATTAAAGCTGTCCAGTTGTGTGTAACATATATGGGACTCTGCAACGTGCCAGGTGTTAAACAAAACATGAGGTGACATCATTCTGCAGACTGGGCTATAGAAAATACAATCTCCTGGTGATCTACATGGAAAAAACTCACTGCTTTTTTGTGAACTTAATAGAAAATGACAGAAGAGTACAAGTTGTTATTGTCTTTATATTTTGAAATCAGGCATATCTGTCTCTGCGTTCTCAAATTCATGTTTATAAGCAGCAAGCCTACACTAAATCTGTCATTAAAAATATTCTTTCTAGTAAGGAATAAGGAGCTTAGAGTAAAATAAACAAAATTTATAGGAATATCTGTGAGCTGCAGATAGATTTAAGTGTAGAGCCAGCAAGAAAATATCCAAGGGAGGCTAACCAATAACAGAAGAGGAAACTGTAAACTGGAGTTCCTGTATAATAAACAGAGCAATGTGGATTCAATGCCGCAATCTGTTTTGTTTTTCTTTTAATCCTCAAAGACAGAAAGGTGTTTGGCTACAGCTATGGACTCCTTTGATTGACAGATTACTTGATCAAATGTCGCTTTGAGATGATTATTTCTATTCCTGTGTAAACTAATGAATTCCAAAACCTGCTCAGATTTGTAGTATTATTTATACCTTCGTTAGGCAAACAGCAAACATCATTGCCAAACAGTTCAGCTCCTCCTGATCCATTGGACAAGGACTATATTCAAAACCAAATGTATCTCCAGTGTGAGGCTGAGCTCTGCGAGGAAGTTCCTGCACATATCATTACTATTAGCCAGCCTTGTCCTTGCAAACAAGAGAAAAAGTCGATGTGAAAATGCATTTGTTTCAGTGAGACAAGGTAGAGGACACTCACCAAGGTACCCACAATGTGCTACGTGTCTCTTGCGTTCAGAGCTGTGGGAAGGTGAGTAAATGCTGTTAGCTCTGAGTATGGTCTAAAGGAAACAATCCTGGACAACATCCCATGTATGACAAGAGAGAAATGATAGGCTAACCCTGTTTTACACTGAGCAGAAAAGCTGACAGTGGTATAAAAACACTAAAAGGGTGTAGCTAAAGTCAGACTTTACATGCAGGCTTTCTATGCAATATCATAGTGCTGCTTTTAGAATAAATCAAGAAAGCAAAGTAGGTTATTTGCTCCTTTTAATAGGAAGCCACTACACAGAGCATTTAGTTCGCTTTTTCTGTTCATACACAGTTTAGTGTTTTTTTTTTTATCTTAGTGTCTTGAATATTTAGTGGCATACAGATCTTGCTTACATTCAACATTTTCATATTTCATTGTATTTTAATTACTACAAAACCTTATGCATAAGCTGCATCATAATATTATTTGCTTCCACTCCACCGAAAATCATGTACATTTTCTTGATCATGAAAATATTTTTAATTTTTAATATGGAATTGTCTGAGTAGGCACAGTCTCAGCAATGAGGCCCAACGTTCCAAATGAAACACATCACCTATGTTTCAGGACAAAAAAAAGACATTTTATCTTACATATTTTAAAAGAATGCCAGTGCCACTTCACCCTTCACAATCTTATAGTTCCTACATAACCAACAGAAAAATGCTGAAAGTGTTTCTAGTATTCATTTATTAAAAAAAGAAGGATTTGTCCTAAAAGATGTTTGAGATTTTTCCTACAGAAAGACACTTATGCCTTTATAAAGGCAGACATTTCTTTCCTCTTAAGACATCAGCTGAAACTGCAGAGAACTTGTTAGCTGCACACACACACTCCATGTTCATCCTGTATGCTTTGGAATAACTGTCCAAATTTTATTAGGATTTTCTTATAATGATGTTATATGATGTCCTTGTGATACCTGCATATGTGGAGATCTTAATATTGATTTAGTGTGTCTTTTGCCCGTCCTTGAGCAGGGTAGATAGCAATTACAGCTGTTGGTGGTATCTATTTTGTCTTTTCATAATTGTCATTTTTGGTTCTACTTAGGATTAAAATATGAAAATTGCATCACGTGCACATGAGCAAGGCTTTAGCCAAGTTATCAGCAATTTCACAGCAGCATCATCATTTTAACCAGCATCCTCTTCATCTTGTTTATGAAAATCACATACTGCAGGACTGCATCATCATAACTTTTAGAAGGAATGCATCATCGTAAGAGCTGCCCTGACAAGAAGACCTCACTCAGATCATTAATATCTTCCCCTCAAAAATCATCAGGGACAGAGAAACATCTGTACAGCTGTACCAGATGTTTCTGCTTGGGTTGCTGTCTGAGATTGATCAGTCCAACACTATTCCTTAGCTGGTTCTAAAATCACTTACAAACTCCTTATTGTCAGCACTTTGCTCAGCTGAGGTTGCAAAGGTACAGTGGCACATACACTTTCTTAATTGCACAATGGATTTTAAAAAGCAGTAAAACCAAACATTCTGATGAATAGTAAATGTCTGTTTATTCTTCCCAGTAATCAATATATTCCAAGGATACAGCTGGAAGAGAGGTAGGTAATACATGCAAAGCAGAAAATATTTTTTAACTGCCAAAATTTCTGTTTTTAGAGCAGTGATTTTCTTTAGGGCTAGAAAAAGGAATCCTGGTGCAGGGTTGACTTGGTGCTGGTTTCTGTCTATTCTGTTCATGCACAATGCACAGCTGAGCTAATGGAGAGCAAACATTACATGCAACATCCTCACAAGCACCAACTTTATGTACCGGTCCTCCCAAGCAGGGTTTCTGCTTGCTTGGCAGTGAACTGAATCTTCTACTAAAAATTAAGTTGAACAAAGAAAAACAGTCTGAGAAGGTGTTTGGTTTTGTTTTTTGGTTTTATGCCTTTTTGTTTTTTAAGCACACTCTGACTGGTATTTTAAAAGAACTTTTGCACACATTTGGATACAGATGAGAACAATTAAATGCCCTCTAATAATTAATGTATATGCAATCTATAGCACGTATTCTCTTCTTATTAGAGGCTGTGGGTTTTTTGTTGCAATCTAGCTAATAAAGGCTTTCTTTTCCACAAGAGAATTTTGACAGGGTTGACTCCAGACGGCTTTCCAGCTGAGGTCTGGGGCCTTGCTGAACCTTCAAAATTTTCCCATTTGAGCTGCATCAAAGTGAAGGAAATTCAAGGATCACTAACGTCTCAGATGGTAGCACTTGCCCTAACAACCAAGGTTCAGGAATTCTTTGGAGCAGGCTGAGGTCATTTTTCTCCCCTTTTCTCCTAATGCTTTTCTCTATTAATCAGAGCTCACAGCTCAGATTGGTCTTCAACTTCCTCCCAATCCTTGCTAAGCCTGTCATTTCTAGCTATTATTTACTTTAATGGACTTTGGCTGATCCCTTATGAAGCTTTGGATCTGAGAATAATAAGGCTGGAGAGTAACGGGCACAGACATGGGTGTGGGTTTGCCTGCAGATTAACCGTGGCAGATGGGCTTTATTGCGGTTTCCTGTGTGCCGAGTGTTGATTGAGAGGGTATAATGAGAGAGGTGGTGTCTGCACAATGGCTGCAGCCACTTCATTGCACCTCGCGTCTAAACAACCCCATTTTTCTAAATCTTTGGGTTGTGAAATTTTAGGAAGTCAGAGCACAAGAACAAGTACAAAAACAACTGTAAATAACCATGAATGTTAATCCAACCCTAATTGGTCCCTTCTTTCATTATGGGTGCATTTTGCTGGGCTTTCTCCCCCCGCCTTTTTCTTTTAACAAATGAATGATATGGACAGCTATGCATACATTTGACTTTTATAACAGTTTAGCACAAATATTACTTCATATCAACTTATATTATTATTAATATTAATGTCCCATTAGCTGTTGCATTATTAACATCAGCAGCAAAAGCTTATCTTGCGATCATCCTGTTATGCTTTAGGTTTTTGTCATCTTGGGAAAATTTGTTTGAATTAAATTATCTATTGTCTAGAGAATATCAAAAATAACAGCAGGAAAATTGCTTAGTATCTGGCAGAATGAGTCAAAAGTATGCTTTTCTAAGTCCAAATGCCATTAACTTTCAACAGCCATCAGATGATAAATTATTTTCAGCTATAGGTACTATCAAAAGATCTTTTACAAATTCCCCATTTTAAGGATTTTACTTAATTCCTCCCTTTCACTGATGGATTAAATCACAACTATTGATTCTTTTCTTCCTTTGGGGCTTTACCCATCTGTCCTAACGCTTTCATCCCAGCACCCCTTGGGCTGAGAGAAGTGTTCTACAAATGAATCAGTGAAAACCTGGAGAAGATTCCAGGTCAAGTTTGTGTACAAGAGTTTAAATTTTTAGTGACAATCTTCCCTTAGCACAGACGAAAGTTTCCACACAGAGCCGCACAAGCTAGCCCCACCAATTATCCTCCTCCTTTGAAAACCATTATCAAGTTTTTCAAAACTTCTTTCATTTCACTGTTGTCACTCGATGAAAAGGAAACTAACCACCATGTCAAGACAACTCGGCTGCCTGGCAACCAAGGGCCACATTTTAATTCTGACTTGCTTCTGGTCTTGACTAATGGAAAGTGACTATGTTAAGCCAGTCAGAAGAGTTGTTTGTCACTTCTGAAATGCAAACAAAACTATATTGTTTCGAAAGTCCCGGGCGTGATTGATGTAAAGATTTACAGTAACATCATTCATTTGCCCTTGTGTTTTAGTGGGATTGATGTCATATCTTTTCATGCTTTATTAAATGCTTTTGGAGGACTCAAATACATGATGCTTTTTGTCCTAAATAATCTAAAGAGATTTTTCTTATGCAAGAAAACTGGACTCCAACTTGAGAGATTAAATGATTCGACACAACATGTGTCTGTAATTTAATAAGAAACATCAGCCAAGAACTGTGAATATATAACAACCTGAGAAAAAGAAAAAGAAGCCAAGAGAGGGGAAAAAATAAAATCAACAGTTTGGGGGAGGGGAAAAAAAGAAATACTGCTAACTTGACCGCAGTAAAGCTTGTTTGGACAAACTTTCCCAAAACTGAGTTAATTTTTTTTCACTTCTAATACCAAAAGAGAAGTTCAAATTCTGCTCTCCACCTCTTTAATTATACATATATGCAGTCATAAATATAAAGCATGTGTCCATTTTTCTACAAAACTTTACTGAAAATATTACAACTAATATCAGCATCAATTATCCTGAGTAACTATGACCGATTCAAAGGGGTTTAAACAGCTTGTTTCCAAAGTCATCTAAAAAAATCCCTTCTAAAAACAATTACATTGCAAATTATTTTTGTAAAGGCCAGGCTGACTTTTCTATTAAATTAAGAATCAGGAAAGGATGAATGAACCTATAGACAGTTTTCTTGTCTGCAACAGTGAGACAGACTCCTGCATTCTCCATGTACAGATAGAATTTTTTGTCATTACACATGCAAAATACATATAAATAAATATATATGTGTGTGCGTGTGTGTATGCGTGAAACAGAAAGGAAAACATAGCTGATACATTAGTTTCTGGTCTATTTCAAGTATGTAAATCACTCTTCAAATGCCTATTCTGCATTCAGGCAATAATTTAATGACTATTTAGGGTAGTAGGCTTAGACTTTTGCAAGTATACTTATATCAGCATCAGTGTTATGCTGCAGCTGTTTTCCAAAATCAGTACAATAGCTTTTTTCTGTTCTGACAATACCTGTTAATAAGCAGACCCTTGCCATTACCTTTTTTTTTCAAACATATATTAAAATTTAAGCATCATAATAACATACACTGTAATTACTGTTGCCATCTGGGATTCTTAGGGGTAGTCCAAGAGGCATCCAGCATGTCAATTCTCTGGGCAGAGGTTTAGAAGTTCAGATGAATGGAAGGTATCTGTGAAGAAAAGAGAAGCAATTCAGCCGTCTTGGTCTGTGGTGTATGGTGATCTGTTCCAAGCCCTCCTACAAATCAAGCTGTCCTATGCTCAGCTCATGCAATACAAAACCCCTGCCTAGAATGCTGAGTTCATGAGATGTGGGACTTTATCCCCAGTGTTATCCAACCTTGACAACCAAATGGTCCAAAATATGAGTGGTCAGCCCAGCATCAGCACCCTGTCCTGCAAGGGAAGAGGATAAGGGATATTGGTTACAGGTGGCTACTAGGAGCTGCCACCCGGCTCCAGGCCCCAGAATATGACAGTGCTGCCATTGCTGGGGGGAGCACCTGCCTGAGCCATGCGAGCAGCCTCAGCTGAGGGCCTGGGGAGGAGGGCAGAGCACCCAGCAGAGGACAAGCAGAGGGGCCCAGCATCAACAGCAGCAGCACTGTGGCTGAGCTGGGGTGAGCAGGGCACTTCTGGCACCAGCACCGAACTGGTTGGTTTGTCCATGCACATCCATATGGATGTGTGCCTTGCTGCTTTCCAGAAAATAATTAAGATCTCTGCATGGCCTGCTACTTCAGGATCGCTCCATTCATGATTAAGTTGAAGCATTAGTGACCTCAAGGAAGGAGAAGGAGGAAGGGAAGCAGCTGCCCAATCTTTCCATTGAGAGGAAGTCTGGACTGGCTCAGGCACAATAACTCCATTGACTCAGGAAAATAAATATGCATTCATTCAGATTATCTAATCAGTCTAGGTCTAGATATTAGGTCAGTGGGTTACCTCGGTCTACCACCAGTCTCAGCAAGCCCTGCATCTCCAAGAAGAAACAATTTAAGATCAGGTACATTCCAGGATTGCAGCATTTTTACAATCCTCATCATAGCCAAAACGCAAAAGCTGGGTGTAAAACTGTCTCTCTACAGCCAAATTACACACAACGTGTGTTGTAAATCAGCTTCACCCCAGGGAAGGCAAGCTGTAAACTACCTATCATTTTACACAGCTACGTCTAACCATCATGGTGGAGGAAGCCTGAAAAGGTCAAGAGATTTTTCTAAACTACCTACATCTCCGGAGTAGCTCAAGAAGCCACATAATCTAAAGTCCTCAGATAGTTTTTCTGACGTTTTTTCCCCCCTATGGAAACTAATGTGTAACATTCTAACTGCCTTCAGCTTCTGCTGAATTAAACACATACCAGCGTCTCTAGAGCAGCACTCTGCAGTTGCACTCCCCCTTGCACTCTCCTGGGTAATCCTTCTGGGGGAAATAATACATAAGGAAGCCCTCAGCTGACAGTTTTGGAGGCCTGCCACTGCTTATTGCCATCAGTTATTTTTCAACTGATTCAAAGATAACACAAGGGCTGAAAGCTACTTCTTTTGAGAAAATGGAGTCCAAAGATGCTCCTCTTAGTCCTGAGGATTACTCAAGAGATTCCACTACCCTACCTTAGATCAACTCAAACTTCAAAAGAAGAAAGGAAAAGAAATTCTTTTTTGCAGTATTTGAAGGCCCATGTTCCTTTCCAAAAACAAATATGCAAATGAAATTGCAGTGCAACTGACTGAAACTTTATACAATTGTTCCAGGTTCATAAACATTTCATGAACTCAGATTAAATTTCAATTACAATACAAGTACTTCCATGAGCGGCAGAATGAAAGATGCCTCTTCTCCCCTGGCTTTGTGCTCATAGTTAGATTCCCTGGGACCTCAGGGGGTGCAAGTCTCCAATGGAAAATGTTGCTCCAGGTGGAACATTCTGTGTTCTGCAAGGACTCCTGATACCTTTCCCTCACTGGAAACAATGCATATCTTCCCTTGCTACCAATTTCCACAAAACCTACAGCAACTGCTCAGCAGATTCACTACCTCAAGGACACAGACTGACACAGACATAAAATATACACAGAGATGTGCAATTGTATGAAATATATTTACAAACAGGATAAAAACTAGATTTCCTTGGGTCTACCCAGAACCAACAATAAGAAAAGGCCAAGGCTACACATGCAAGGACTGACACAAGACTCAGCAATGAACCAGCAGTGTTCCCGTCTCTTTGTCACAGAAAAGACCCTTTACTCTGGCTTCTGGCAAAGCTGCCCTCCATAGGCCTTGTCTGCCTTTCCATCTCGTTTAGCCAAAGCTCTTTCATCTTTTACCCTGCACATTGCTGCTCTCTCCCTTTGAGCCCTGCCTTTCAGCTGTGCTGAGCTCACCTTCTCCCCGCACAGCAGGCACAGCGCCCGCTCGGCTCCCTTCGCTAATTCCCAGCAGCCCGGCATTCCCAGCCACGGCATTCCCAGCAGCCCGGCATTCCCAGCCACGGCATTCCCAGCCACGGCATTCCCAGCCATGGCATTCCCAACCACGGCATTCCCAGCAGCCCGGCATTCCCAGCCACGGCATTCCCAACCACGGCATTCCCAGCAGCCCGGCATTCCCAGCCACGGCATTCCCAGCCACGGCATTCCCAGCCATGGCATTCCCAACCACGGCATTCCCAGCAGCCCGGCATTCCCAGCCACGGCATTCCCCCAGCAGCCCGGCATTCCCAGCCCCGCCACCGCTGCCGGCAGGACGGGCACAGCCTTCCCAGCCCGGCTTTCCATTCACTGCGCTCTTCACAAGCCCCTCACTCACTTCTGGCAGCTGAGGGCTCCTCAGCTGGGCTCACACTGCCCCCTGTCCCAAGGCAGGGCCGTGGCCCTTCCAGCCTCTGAAATCCCCATCTCCAGGAAGGGGATCACCACCTCCTGTAACTCCAGATGATGCACCGGTGCCTCACATTGTGCACGTTTGGCAGCTTTCCATTCTGTGTTCCTTTCAGCAATGAATGCAGCTTATTTGTGTTGCACATAGTGCCATGCAAATTTAGGGCACTATTTTAATGCATGATAAATAATTACTATAATTAACAGAAAAAAAAGCGCCTCCTGGCAATTTGTCAGGACTAGACACCTCTTTTCATGCCAGATATTTTCATATGTATGACATGTACATATAAGATCCCTCTTGCCTCTGTGTAGGGACATGCATCTCCCATTAGCAGTAATGGGAATTATGTGTGTGCACTGAGGGGAAACTGTACTCTACTCTGGCTGGTGTGCTATGTTAGTTGTGCTTTATTGGATCATATGAAGCATGCCATAGATGAAGAGAAAAAACACCTTTCCATCTTCATTGTTCAGAGAGAAACATATAGAAATCCCCTGCACACAATCATGCTTTTAATTAAGTGCTATTTGCAGGTGGTATTTCTCACCAATTTCTTATAGCCATTTCTGAAAGAGCAATAACAAAAATAATCTGCAAAATAAAGTGATTAGGACATAAAAATTAGCTAGGGTTACTAGACTGATGAGAATTTTTTTCTAAAAATGAACATTTTTAATAAACCACATTTTGAAACTATAAACATCCTTGTATTGGTAGATGCTGCACTGCAAAATACTAAACTTCATTTCACTATCAATTTTCTGATGCATCTGAAGAAGTTCATTATCTGTTAAATTGAAGGCAAGCCTCCCACAGAGGAATGCTATCTAAAGATGGATGTGTTTGTGTGTGAAAGGATAGCCTTTCTGAGCTGTTTATCAGAAAAGGACATTCATGGAGTAGGTACTATACCTCACGACTTTGTAAATATAAAGTACAATACAAACATACCTACAATCATGACACTGATTCAGTTTTGTTGTCTGATTGTAACACGTTAATACAAATTTAGTCCAAACATCCAAAGTTATGCTGCTAGGAATGTTACCATCTGGTTTTAATGAATATCTGGGGTCCATTTTTCAGTTAAGCTTTTCATATTGTGTTTGTATGTTGCTTTTTCCAAGCTCTCTGCATAATTGCTTAAAGATTTTACTGCAAAATTAATATCCTCACTGTGAATGAGGGAGAAGGGCAAAAACCAGGATGACAAAAGCTGAAATGAGGTGAAAGGCAAATTCAATTTTTCCTTGCACCATAGAAACCTCGTCAGGACTAGCTTTATCTGGTAATCCACATTTAAACTTTAACCTGTAGGGGGGCTCTTTGTGTTAGTTAATGTAAGCATAAAAAGAGTCTGAACCACTAATCAGATTAATCATATTTTGTGAGACTCAAAAGCTTCATTAAAAGGACCTCGTTTCCAAGCTACACATTTCAGAAAGAGAAAAAAAGTTGGCTATGAAAAGGAAAAAGTAACACTGAAATTCAGAATTCACACAGACTGTGTGTCTCCTGGAATTAAACCAAAGAGAGTTAAGACCTGGAACAATATCTACCTTCACAAAACACACCTTGAGGATTCCAAAATAATTAGGACATTTTGCTATTGACATTATGCATTCCCTACATTTACAAAGCTTTATCTTACGCACGACAGAGAACTATTTATTAGGTAAATACAATAAATGTCTTCCTTTGCCTCACATTTATGGAAGGCTCCCTCTCTGCTGAAGCAATCATATTTCCTAAGTACTTCAGGTGACCCCTCAGAGAAAGGAGAATGTGAACATCAGAAGAATGAGGATCTCTCATCTCCAGTGAGGTTATTGCACTCACACAAGGAACACCCCACTTCTCTAATGAGCATGATAGTGAGAGAGCAAGCTACTCTCCCAAGCTGCATTGTGATCGCTTTCAAAACCAACAGAGCATCTCCATTTTCAATAAACAAATGGCTTGCCACAAATGAAGCTTCAGTGAGCTTTTGTTCATGCTTATGGAATAAAACGTGGTTTACTTAAGGTTTTCACAAAGTTTAACGGGAACCATTTGCACTTAGGACAAACATTTTGCACTTAGTGTGAAACTCTTTCCTATCTCAGCCTACCCTGCTTTGATCTGGAGTTAGTGGGTCTTCGAAATCAGGAGATGCTTTGAGGAAACATAAAGTTGAAAGTATTTGGAAAATTATTCAATACTGGGCAAATGAAACACAGTAGTTATATTCTCCCTAAAACATATTTGAGTGGTGGGGAGAGAAATCAAGACATGACATCATGGGGAAGATCATTTGAAATACAGACTCATCCATTTTCCAGCCTTGGGACTGCAGCAGTGGAGTTAGCCTCACCTTTGTTTTCCAAGGGAGGAGGAGCATCCTCCTGCTGTATCACAGCCAAACTGTTTGCTAACTTTTCCCCATTAGGTGTTCATTTTTATTTCCTCATAACTTGCCAAGGTACTCTTGCTCCCTCCAGCTGCACAACCCTGTGCATGATCTGTATTCAACTGGTCATTTACTTCTGGACAATTCAGGTAACCTAAAATACATTGTCACACACACACTGAGTTCTGCGCTCTACATAAGGTTATGCATTTCATTAGTAGCTTTCTAAATACCTATTTCCAAGTTTTGTCTGTAATTGCACTGAGCCTGCACTGCTTGGCATGGTCAGTTATACCTAAAGGCACTCCTTGTTCCCTGGCTAGGGCAACAGCAGGTGAGGAATCTTCTGTAGGAAATTACCAGTAACCAAGGAGTTTTTGCCCCATGCAAAGCTCAGAAAGGAAGGTCAGAGCCTGGGTGGGCCAATTCCCTCTCCCACCTTCACTCTCTCACAGAGCTGATGTTTTCCAGTTGCTGCATGTGCTACATAGGCTTTAAAAGAAACACAATGGCCAAGCTGTCTGCACTTCATAGACCATACACTTCACACAAAGTTTTACCACAAGCTGTCATTGTATGGCTGCATTTCTGAGCGTGTGCCATTGTGTGCCATCCTGTGCCCTGAGGTCTTCAGCATTTCTTCATCAAACCAAGCAGCTGTCGAAAAGTGCCTCAGCTCCATCCAGCACACATTCCACAGCTTTCCTGTCCAAAGAAAAGGAGGGGAGAAAGGACAGCAAGTACCAACGTCTTGCTCCAGTGAGGAGCTGGGATGTGGCCAAGGACAAACTCCCAGGTTCCTAGTGTAGATGTAGACTATCATACCAATGAATTCTTCAGAGACTATCACACAAATCTCAGTTATTTACAAGCTGACTTTAGCAGGTGTTTGCAACAGTGTAAAAATGGACTATATTCAGCAGAGTCCTTCTAAGTCTAAGCCAATGCAATTTAATACAGAATCTGTCCCTTTAGCTTAGATAATAATCTAGAAATTCTGCCTAAAAATACAGACAAAAAGAATTTTGCCTGAACATGACAAGAACTGTTCATAGGTCTGACCCAAAGCTATGAATTTAAATGATCCAAATATAACTCAAAGAAACCCTGATCTTTGTATTAGGGAAAATTTAGTAAAGCTCTAGGATGCATTAGTACCACTCACCACTAGTTTGTATTAGGTCAGGTTTTGTCAGCCTTCCTGATACTGTCTCACCCTGTTTTATGACAAGCTCCAGAGACATGCATATAAATACTCACAGAGTATATTTCCATGCAGTGCAAACAGTTATGGGAAAAAATATCCCCTATTAGGTTGTCACCTGAGCTGCGGTACTTCCCAGACCACAGCAGGGCAGAGTCAGAGGGATTAACTTGCAGCACTACTGCCAGGCTGCTAAAACTGCTGGAGATGGTTTGAGGCTGTCTGCTTGCCTCTGCCTGAACTGCAGTGGGGCTGTTCCTAAGTCAGGTTCTAGCAGAGGTCAAGGAATAGCTAAAAGGAAACTACTGCAGCTGTTCTGGATATGCTCTGCATATTTCTTATTGTATAGGTTGGGAAAATGAGTCTCGGAGACAGAAAATTCACACACTTGTGACCACAGAATTTTGTGTGGTGACCCTGACAGCAGCAGAGTCTTTGACCTCCAGGTGTGCAGTCCCTCCTCCTGCCCGTGCGCTGTTTGCACTCCAGGCATGGTGGCACAGGGCGCAGGACACTGGGCTCCCTCCTTGCCCCATACATGGGAACTCCACAGGGCACGTTCATTTCGCCAGAGATGGAACTACAGTAGCACAGCAGCCAACAGAGTTCAAAGGCTGAGAGGATTCAAATTATACTCACCAGCTCACACCAAATATGTTCAATAATTATTTTCTCCCTCATTTTAATACTAGGTTCAGGTAATGGGATCTCTATTGAAACCATATTAAAAACTGGCCAAATCTGTACAAGCCAGAATGATGTTTCTAGTGAATGGGATAAGTTTTTCACAAAAATCTTGAGAAACTCTGAAAGTAAGAAAATAATTTATGAGTCTGACCCCACCTTGCTTTAAATTTGGGGGTCTGTCAAAACCAAAACAACTTTTGAGTTCATTACATAAATTTGATAAGGTCCACACTCCCTGAGCTGCATAACATGACTTGGCTCTGGTCATTTCAGAATAGATTTTTCTTTTTTCCTTTTTTTAATTCCTAAACATACACACACACAAAACCGCAAACAAACAAAAAACCCTCCAAACAGAAAAACAGATTCCCCATTGCTTTATTTCCATAACTGATAGAGTAGTTATTTAAAAAGGTTGTACAAACCTTATAAATTCAAAGAAAGGCAACACTGGAATGCCCACCAGTGCTGCCCACAGTAAAGCAAACACATCCAGAGTTTTTTATCACTTCAAATAAAAATTTCTGTTCTGCAAGGAGAAAATCCCCTCTCTTCTGTAGTTTCAGACTCTACAGATCATTAGATAGGTAAAGCAAACTCCTGATCTTTTGATCATTCACAGCTCTTTGGAAAGAAGTTTCCCACAAGGCTCATGATGCTCTAAGTCACTTTTTTTTCTGTTCTGCAGCCTCCCTCTCTCCAAGTTAAAACTCATGCAGAACAAAACAGCACTGCTGAGCTCAGCAGCGTCTCCAAGGAGGTATCTGTGGCACCCTAAGGCCTGATTGTATAAAAGTGTGTAATGTTACCAGAAAGGGGAGTGGGAAAACATTCCCATGGCTGCTTGGTAGGGCTTCACGCCTATGAGGCATGTGTGAAGAGAGCTTCACACCTATGAATATCGTGGAGTCCAACCCTCAGCTTTTCTCTGAGATCTTAAATAATGTTCCAGCTGGGGACCCAACTATAAACATTTTTGCACTTAGAGAGCAATAAAAAGAGAACACATGGGATAGGAAACACTTGGTTAAATTTGCAGCTTTTCCCTGCATTATAAATAATGAGGATGCATCTTTTCTTTCCTCCTCCTGTCAGCCACCTTCTGTTCCCCTGTTCCTGCTGTACTGCCATCTAAACACTCCCATCTTTAATCTTTTAAGTACCTGGATTAACTTACAGCATCTAGAGTACTCCGGGGAATAAAATTTCACATGGCAAACTCCTACAGGAGAAAAGTAAAATTAGCGCCTTCTTCTGTCACAGCTGTCCCCAACACAGAGAGGATCCCACCTGGAAAATTCCTGATGTATCTTACTCTGCACAGAGAACTGCAAATTTTTTCCATCTTACTCAGTGAGGGTCTACAGAGAAAGTCTAAACCTACATACCTGCCTAGATTGGGTTTGGGTGCAGGTAATAATGAAAATACAAAAGAGATTGTTCCTTGAGCATCATAAAAGATTTAGAGGGAAAGAGAGTACAAAAGATCAGGCCAGGTCCTTAAATTGTGGGTGCAATATAAACCAATCTTCAGTTGTTTGGATTTTTGTTTGCCATTGCAAATCAGAAGAGGCATTTCACCAGAGAATCTGTTGGTTTGCTATATTTCAGAATGTCATTTCATCTGGACAAACTATGAGCATTTTTGCAGCTGCAAACATGTAGAATGTCTTGAAGTTTTAGTGACAAGTGGCATTGTATCCTTAAGACATTATATTGCTATACTACAGAGTTCTATTCAGATCATCAGAGTAATAAAAGAATAGTTTTCCCTTGCCAGAATTGCTGTTGAACCAAACAGCTCATTTCTCTACTTCTCAGAGAAGAGAAATAAGGTATTTCTTCCTGTGCTTGGCACTGGAATTTTAGGGTATTAGAATGTTTCCAGTTATGGACCCATCTGCATCCTATTCCACCGTTACTGCACAAGGGAAAGAGAAGCAGAACTGCATAATAACAGAGGGACAAAGAAATTTCTCCTCATATGCCCTCCTCTCTTAACATGAAAACAAATTTCTAAATATTATCACCTACCATCTCATTTGAGAGGCTGCACTTCACCAGTGATGAATTTGTTCTATTGAAATCATAGTATGGGCACATTGCTAAACTCATGCTTACAAGCTAGCATCACCTAAATTGCAGTTTTATGACAGTATTGGAAAAAGAAGGCCATGAAAGGTGAACCTGATTTTAACTCGGAATGTAGTGCTCAATTTAGTAGGGAAATTTAGTCATTGAGAGAAAGGTTTTTAAAAGCCATATTGTCTAGAGGAACAGACACATCCCTACCTTAAAAACTATCTTCTCATGGGTCCTAATAATAGTACTTTTCAAATAGCTTTTTGCAATGAAATAACCGTTAACCCACATGTGTAGATTGCATACAGGTCTCAGCTGTTCTAACACAATCCCACTCTGCTTCTCACTCATCTCATGTTGCAACTTTCTGCTTTTAAAGGGTTAACTTCCCCATAACAGATTTGATTTTAAGTCTATTAAACCCTTTATAATGCAATGCTTCAACTATGGGTTGTATCTTCAGCCCACTGTACAGATGCAGAACTGAGGCCCCAAAAGGCTGAACAAGCCGCCTAAGTTGATACAATTAGTGTGAGAAGGGAAAAATGAGGTTGATTTTCCTTCCAGTTCTACACTTAGGCCACAGTGTTATGTTATTTCTACAATAATATAAACAGAACCTGTGCAGAGCTTAGATAAAGTCTGCTGCATTTGCCTGCCAATTCCTTTTTACATGGACAGAGGTTATTTGCCTCTCCTCTCCTACAGGTACAGTTTGAGATCATCTTAAAAAGGCTCCAACTAGGGGCTTAAATAGGTGAAATTTTTGAAAACTTTCCCTAAAACTATCTTCATTTTCAGTTTGACAATAAATATTGGCTTCTCTGTGTGCTTGGTGAGTCCCTGATGTCAGTAGGTGAGTCCCCTCTCCTCCCTGTCCCACCAGGGCGTTTCTCTATCCTTTGGTAAGAGAACAAGTGTGAGCCTTGCCCTGACCATCACACACCAGTGGAGGAACAACTCTTTCTTCCAGGAAAATGTGCACTTCCAAACTTAGCAGGGCTCATGCAGAGCAAGCCAAAGACACTAATCTGGATACTGGTGGTCATGTGACCTGTGTGAAAACATGCTTCGTTCAAAAATGAAGATATGAAGTGCTGCTTGAATGTTAAGTGTTATTTTAATATTAGGGAGAAATATAATTTGGGATATAAAGGACATTTCTCTTACCCTTCCACCAGTAACTCCCTCAGCTCTCCACACAGGTGGATCTTCTGTCTTCTTGAAACAGTAATCACAGGGGTGAATTTTCCAGTAGCTTTTCAAATGACTGCAAAACTATTTTGCAAAGCAATCCTTAGGGAAAATGCATAAATGGTCTTTAATGCAGCACAACCTTTTACACCTATCAGAAAAACAAATACATTCTGGTGAAAATCAACAATTTTACAATCAGATATGAGCATGGATTCACTCAGCTGGCTGGTGGTGGATCACCCACAAAAGTTTGAAGGGTCTCTGTGTAAGAACTGGGAAGTTAGGATTAGAAATGAGTCTGACTTAAGAGGGAGTTTTAATCAATTAACTCTGCAAACACACAAAAGTGAAGCACAAAGAAACACTAATGGGAAGAGATCATTAATGCAAACCATCCACATTCTCCATCTATACGCTCATTACCTGCTGACAACACCAATAGGATTTGCCTATATGAGGAAATGGGCCAAAATAGGTATTGCAGAATAAGCCATTCTTCAATAGCTTTCTGTTTATTCCTGTGTAGACACTGTAGGAATAATTACTGCATTTATTCTGTTCTAGAATAATTGCTGCACTAATTATTCCAGACTAAAGTATCTTTTATTCCAAAACAATTTGTCCACAAGGGGAGCTATTGTGAAATGCTTGTGCTCCTCTGCTCAATTTCCATGTGTAAAAAGGACGTAATCTGTGTGGTTGGAATAGCTGTACCCCAGACTCCAGGAGCAAACCAAACTATGGACAAGCTCCAATTCTCACATTCTCGGGATGATTTTCTTAAAGTAATTGAACACACACTGTTGTTGTGTAAACAGGATTCAGCTGTATGGCAATGAGCAAGCTCTTCTTTTAAGAGCTTTTTCTTTATAAAATTATTTTAGTCACATTTGCCTCCAAACTGATTGGATTGGATTTAAGGATTGTAGTGTGTAGAGGCTGACATGGTAGATCAGACTTTGCCCACTCTTTTGCAAAGTGTGAAATGCTGAAATTGGATAAGCACATAGCATAATTAGCTCATTTGATGGGGTAGCTTTATCCAGTCGTGTGTTTAGAAACACCACTGATCTCACAGGTTTTTGTGATGAATTGCAATTAAACTAAAGACTGATATGCCTAGACAGTGACCCCACAACACTGTTAAAAATCTTTTAAAATTAAGGATGGAAATGGTGGTGTCAGATCTTCCTCAACTGGAAGCAGAGTATCAATTCTCTAGTCTACCTACTGCCGTCCTTTCAGACATTCAAACTTCTATTTCTGTCTCTTTCTGGGGTACTTCTTGCTTGGTTGGTTTTTTTTTTAAATATTTCCATTTTCTCAAGGGAAGTATAACCATATCTGAAAAACCTGTTCCCTCCTTTTTGCTCAGGAAATGGCAGTATAAAACAGTGAAATAGGTGTTTATCTCTTACCCCACATGTGATTTGGCCCCATATTTCAGAACTGTAATGCTCAGATAGCAAGGCTGTGTAATACCCTACCTTCTATGAAACTGCATACGAGATATTTATATGCAATAAATAATACTCTTTTCCACTTCCATATATCATATGGGTGGAACTGTCTCACCATTCAACCTCTGCCTTTTTCACTCTAGAGAGAAATTAGAATCAATTTGGGATATGTTTCAAAGTAACTGGCATTTCTTAGCAGGTATTTGCCATGACATTTGCAATGGTCAAATGGGATATGACTTGCATTGCATTCACCAGTCTCTCCTGTGTCCGGCTAGGGTCTAGGAAGTTGTCTGATATTTCTTAAAAGACATTCATTGTCTTGAAGCATCCAGCCCCAGCTCATAGTATTAATTTGCTATCAGTCCCTCAGCCTTTTATCTTGAAGTTTATTTAACCCAAGATATATTGTTAACCAATAATTGCTCCAAATTTACTACTAAAAATTCTTTCTGTAATATTGTAAGAATGGACTGAAGTACATTGAGTTCTATCATAAACAGAATTCTGCATAGAAAAATTGTCATTAAAAGGCTCCTTAGTAGAAAAAAATACTGACAGACATGTTTGACACATCTGTAGCTACAAAAGCTCTGCTGATGGATTTATTTTCACTTTACCAATCTAATAGAATGAATTTGATTTATTACAAATAACATTTGTCTATTTAAGGCTCATAAGACAGCTTTTTGTGATTCTCATAATAAGTTTCTCCTCAATTAAAGTTTCTGTTCATTTATGAGATGGATGCAATTAGAAATACAAGATGTTCAGTATTCTCAGCTCAAACTCTTTTATTATCTTGTGTTTCTCATGTGCTACTGGAGCTGTGCTACCCTGAATTGAACTAGATTATGATTACTAGTTAAGAACTGAAAACACTACCACTTTTACTTCTCTCTGTTACTTTGTAAATAAATACTTTCAATTACAAAATTGTTCCCAAAGAAATAGGAATTATGTTGAAAGTACCCCACTGCTGCTGTAACAGTTTCAGATTTATTGAATCCTTCTCACTGTATTACAATAGCTCCTGCTGTTTTACCTGGACTGCAGCAATACCAGACTCCAGCCTNCCAAAAAAAAAAAATCCCTCAACATTCTTCTATCTTCAAGTTTTTGATTATAATCAGAATGGAAATCCTATGAAGAAATTTTAGAATACCCTTTCTCACTTCCAGTAGGTTGGATAAGAGCCATGCAGGTATATGTCAGTTTTATAGTTATCTCAGGTTTTATAGGCAAGTGTCTAATTTTATTTGTATTTATTAAGGCCAACTCTACCATAGCAGCAAAGACAATACAGCTGAGTGAGATCAATGAGAGAAGCCACATGTTTGGCCTTAAAATGATGCTGAACTTGGAGAGACATCCTTCCTCATCTGCAGCTATCCTACAGCCAGTGCTGTGCTTTCAAAGCCATTCTTGTGAGGAAGTCTCATAGCAAGTCTCTCGGTCTGATTGTCATAATGATTAAAGCATGAATACAGACCCTGGATGTGGGCTCTATCTCTGTATGAAGGTATGGCAAAAATTCAAATGTTTGGATGATTTCACCATCTTGTTGATTTAGTACTGGATCATTCTCATTTCTTTTTCAACACAACAATAATTTCCAAATGAAAGCTGTGTGATGATACTCCTTCTTCCTTATATCTGTACTGACCTTTGTATTCAGACTTTGCCTCAGTCTCTTAAATTGCTTCTTTAATTTAGTTCATGGAAACTGCAAGTTTTAGTGGGTTTACCGACCACTGCGTCCCAAACAGCAAAGACAAAATTCCAAAGTAGCAAAGGTCCCAGAGTGAATAAGTACTGACCTGGTTTTACACTATAAATAACTCAATTAGACCCTTCTGACACACCAAGAGGAAGCACTTTTTTTCTATATAATCTTCATAGTCATTGTTGTATGTAGGCATGGAAGAGAGGGAAAAACTGCTCCTACCTGCTACTCCTTAGTTCTTACTCATTTGAGCACCTAAGGACCTAAAGCCAAATATTAGTCACCTATTTTAATTGTATCACTGAGGTCAAAACGATTATTTACTTGTCTAATTTGGTCCTAAGTAAGTAAGAGAACTAAATGACACTTAGAGATTGTTCCAAAACAATATAAACAAAACCAGATCAGCTGTCTCGCCAGTTGCTCCCATGGAGATTCCAGAAAAGCTATCCATAACACATCAAATTCTCTTTTTATTTTCATTTTTGACAAACTATTCTTTCATGAACACAAGGGCAAGAAAAAATCAAGTGCCAGATGGTGAGCTAGGGTATCAGCTATTGGATCCAACGGCACATTGAAAGCAGCCAACATTCTCAAGGAAAGACATTTAATGGTATCTGAAAGAAAAAGCACCCAATTTCAGGGGGAAAAAAAGGAAAACAGAATCAATGAAATAGACAACTGCAAAGCAAATCCACAAAGAGAATCGCTGTGTAAGCTGAGATCAGAAGAAACCGAAATAGATTCAGGAGAGCTGTTTAGACAGTGACTTTTATTATAAATCACATACACAGAGCAAGTCCTGCAAATAACCAGCTTTCCATGCCAGGACAACAGAGAGCCTGTATAGAAATTAATGCTGAATTTGTCAGAAGTACATGACATCTTTGGCTTTTGTGACATTCCTGTCCCTGTTTTTCACTGGTATTCCCTTCACTCCCCAAAGTATCACAGAATGCTTCCTCTGTTCTATCCCTTGCCACCTTTGCAGATGCATTCACATTACTGAAACTAGCCCTCCATGAGATCCTGGCAGTTTAGAACAGCCTCAAGCAGAGAAAGAGAGAAACACATATTTGTATAACTCTGAAGTGCCTCAGCTGAAGGTAAGCAAAGAAATTAGACTTGGAGAGTTCATAAGGGGAATGCAGATTGTAAAATCCACAGACTCCCTGAGATAAAAATAATGACCAAGCACTTTAAGCCTTTAACACACTGAAGATCATACAAAATGAGCTTGGCAAAGCACAATACACAGAACAGTCATTTGCAAACACCATACCATGCTCAAATCAGGGAATCATTCCATATAACCTAACTGATTTGGGGATTTGTTTTATGATGGGCTATATAGTGAATTTCCAAATGCACTGCCAAATCAGACCCTAATCTCTATTTACAAGCTGGACTCCTTTCCTTTTTGTGTTTCTTACAAAATCCCAGCTCCCTGCCTGAGATTTAAAAGGCTTTTGATTTCCCTATTGCAATTAGGAGCATTTTAATTTTTTTTTCCCACCACTCAAGTGTAAGCAGTGTCTTCAAACATAGTAACTCAAGCATCTACAATAGGGTGACTCCAGACATCACGAGTTTAACCAAGACAAACATTTGGCCTTTAGAGAATTAGTAACCCTCTCACAATCTATTTTGAAATGTTTGAGGAACATGAGAGATCCAACATGAAGACACCTCTAGACTGTGACAATAAAAAGTTTGAGAAAGATACCGGCTTCATATAAGAATCTCAGTTCTGTCTCCTGAATGTCAGAGAAAAACATTCTCTCAGGTCAGTTTATTCTCTAACTATTGATGATAGAGTAATTTTGCTTTCCTCTGAAACACATGTTCTGGTTCCTCCCAGTCACTGGACTAAGTGGACCACATGTGAAATAAAAAGGACATAACATGGATATTTATACACTTTCATTTTTATTTACAGACCTAGCAAGAAAATGACCTTGTAAAATTCTTCCAATTGATGTCTAATACTTTTCACTATTCTTTGCAGTCCAAATGGAAGGCCAGCTGACATCCAGATGTCCCACAGATTTATATACATCCCATCAAAGAATAGGAAGGGAATAGGATCCATTGTTATGTCCTTTTTCTGTGGTACATAAATGCAGGACAGAAAAAGGGTGGAAAAACAGGACCATGGCTGAAATTCACCCAATGTTTTGGCTACCAGAACTGGCTGACAATATTAACAGAAAGATTTTTCATCCCCTGAAGTGGAGCAGCAAAGCGACAATGACTTTGGGCTGCCAGGACACCCAGTAGGGCTTCTGCATTTTGAGACACGAGTCCTTGAGGCAATATGACTGAAGGGATGGGCTCCCTCCAGCGCGGGGTTCTGCTTAAATGCAACACTGAGCCCTGGAAAAAGATATTAACTCATTCCTCATGTGAGCTGCCAAACGTACCGGGAATACCTGGCAGCAGCTCCCTGCCATGCTGCCAACCATTCTAGGTACACAGCTGGCTTGTTCAGGGATTTCAGAAGAACTCAGAGGATTTACAGCACAGCAGCAACAGCCATGGAGGAACAAAATCAGCATTTGATTTCTTTGCACAGAGGTCTATCCCAGACAACTTAAACCCACCAAACACAAACCCCCAGAATTAAGTAATGTCCTGCATGGCCCAAGCCCAGGTTCAACTCCCTCTCTATAAATCAGATAATTAAACAGCTGATACCAAGCAACGACCTCTCCAATTCTCAGAATGTTTCATGTTCACGTCACAAGCAATCCTGCAAAGCCTTGATAGGTATATTCATTATTTATGGTCTGCCACAATTATATTTGGTTCTTCTAGCTTAGTCTGCAGGAGGTAGTGTCCTGAGTGCAAAGCAGAACTTAACAATGCTAAATAATTTTCCCAGGGGTTTTAAAAGCTATGATTTCTCTTAAATACAAGAAATGCAAAATGGCAAGAAGTTTAGTAAGAACATCTGGTGTAGGGCAAAACTGGGAAGGGTGCCATCAGTCTGAAACATGAGGGTTTACCCTCAAATTTTTTTCCCCTCCAAATAAAAACTGCAACCTATCTTTTAGTTTCTACTTTTATGGTGTCCATGTTCTCAGTTCTTTGCATAAATTTGCACAGACTGCTCTGGAATTTCGTAATAGCAAGATATTTTAGTAGAAGCCAGTGCTCACCTTCAGGCTGGAGATAGCTACCACTCACAGGCAACATCTAATTCGCCTGCTTTTGAATGTTAAAAACAAAATAAGGTGATAAATCCAGATGGAGATATCTCTCTGTATTCTTCCTACTGCAATTTCAGTGAGTAAAAATGAAGAAAGTGGATGGGAGTCATACAAACAGCAGTGTTCCTACTGGTGTATATAGGCCCAGTGACATCTCTACAATCATAAAAAGCTAAAAAATGTTAAGGTCAGCTGTGTAAGGAAGGAAGAGGGCTTCAGCCTAAATGGTACCCTGTGGCTATGGCAGAAACTGTTCAAATCAAGAAACTGGTGAGACTGGTAAGGTTTCAAATACAAACACTCAGCTTTGAACTGAACCAGTGAAGAAAGAGATGATAAAACAGACATTCAGCAAAGGCTCTTCACAGAATGCAATACAAAGTTTCAGATTTTTAAGTCTGTTAATTTATGTTTATCAGCACAATGAAAGGTTGGGCACAGAAAGATATTCAGAACTTAAAAGCTAACACTGGACTGTCTACATTTCATTCTCTTTTTATTAACCATCAGTGAGTGTTCTGCACAGACACAGCCCATGAAAGTAATAATAGAGGGAAATTAATTAGATGACTATATTTCAATCATGGGGTTTTCTTGACATTTTATACCAAAGGAAGGCAGCTCAAGCAGTTTGTAACTGACAGCAATGCCATGAAATTGCACTACAGCCTTGATAATTATCCTCTTCATTATTTTTATAATATATAAAGAGATAAAGTACAACATCCCCCTTTCATTTTATAATCGTATGCAGTATAATGGAAGCAGCTGAAAGGGGATGTTTGTCTTACAATTCTACAGTTTAAATCTAGTGACAAGAAATATCACATTAATGATGCACAGAGAAGAGCACTACATGCAGCCATCCTTCATATAATTATTCTATGAAAGCTGTAAACATATGGGATAGATAATATATCCCAAACTTTTTTCTTCCTCTTTCCTTAATATGCTAGAAATATCAATGGCAACTCATTAGAACGAAAAATATATTAATCTCATTTACATAAATCTACTTCCTTGTTAAAAGTTAGTGTAATCAAAGCTTATAAAAACATTGATGACACAGAAGGGTTGGTCATTTCTTTTGTACAGCAGTACCAACTGCTTGTGCACTACACAAGCCCAGAAAATTAATTGAAAGGGGAAGAGTCCTTTTGGATCCAGATGGAGACACTAAAGGAGTAGAGGTCTTATCAAGTATTATGGATAACTTTAATTGGGAAGAGTAGTAGTAAAGCAGTAACAACTCCATAAATTGGCAAACTCTTTTGGATAATATTCAGAAGATGTAGTTAGGGAAGTCTCAGCTGGAACATGACAAACGTGTACAAGGAGATGAGAAGTTACTCTTTCCCTGTCTGCCACAGCGTCAGCTCACCTTGGTATATGAACAACAGAAGTCAGCTCCAGATGGCTACAAAAGAAGTCAGTCTGTTATCTTCGTAAGGCAGAGCTGGAAATCAGGATGACTTCAAGAACAGCAACTTTGCAGGCAGTTTCAGCAGAAGCTGCTGAATTAATCCTGTAGAGATATGAAGCACTTAAAGCAGCTGTGGTGAACAGGAACCTCCTGTCTCTGAGCAAGAAGTCAGGATATTCTCTTGGTGCAACCCAAATAAAAAGTAAAATTTATTTAGTCCAGGTTGCATCAGGTTCTTAGTCTGATTTAATTTATCCTAATAACAGGATGATACGTGGGTCCTGTTGTAGATTGCCTGTCTCCAGGAGAGGAGCTGGATTTTTATTTTACCAACAAGAATACTGTTAGAAATTCTTTCTTCAAACATTGTAAAGGAACATGGCTTGCACATAACTGAAAATCCGTTGGAAATTTTATAATTTTTTCATATCACAAAAGGAATAGGAGAACGTGGTATCATGACTTCAAATAGGAATGTTACAGCCACAGAATACAGACTTGGACCATATTTGCTGCAGTATGAGGACATTAACTTCAGGGTTTCTGACTGAAGTTTGTTTTTATCCTTATGACATGCTTGTGTGTGGGTACTCTCTGCCACTTATCACATCAGTCAGTATCCCTGAGGTTTCTTCATATTCAAGCTTTAAATGGATCTTTTAAAACTGGGGGAAAAAAACCCAGAAATATTTGGCCCTTTGTCCAGGTATTGTGCATGTCATAAAACATATCTTTCTGCATTTTCAAAGCAGAGTGTTTTTTTAAATATACCTGACAGCTCTAAGTGTTTTGGTAACACATATACTTTTGCAATGAGTTTTGGGTAAATTTACAACTTCAGTCATTCACTCACTAGTTTCTGTATCACACAACCCAGTTTGTGCCTGTAGTTTTCTGGAAACAAGGATAAAAGTGTATGGGCAAGGGCAATGCCTGCTCTGCACTGCCTGCCTCTACAGCAAAGCAATACAGAACACAGGATGGGCAGGATGCTAAACACAAATCATGTATGTAACCCATGCATCCATGGCACTGCCGGGGTGTTCTCTGCACAGGCATGACAGACCTGATGCTTCCCCACCACGAAAGGTTCCTGGTGCACGTGATGCAGGGCCAGGCCACGAGTGTGTGCTGAGCACAGACCTGTCAGATCTCTTGAGCACACAGAGATCAGCTCAGTGTGAGCAGCACAGCTCTGAGACAAAATGAACCACTGCAACCTTGCCCAGTGACACGGTGGAAGACAGCCTTTAAACATGCTTAGAGTCAACTTCATCACTAGGGGAAAGCACTTTTCTGTTCTAAAACACACTGTGACTCTTCAGGAATGCTCTGTCGAGTCGGGTATATACCCCAGGCATTTACTTTCATTGTTTTTCTACTGATCAGAAGAGATTATGTTATTTCAGGGCATACAAGGAATAAGGCAATACCAGCTTTTGATCCTGAAGAACAAAAGGCCAGTATTAACCTATGTGCAAAGACAGGAGAGCTGACAAAATGGGGGGGTGGGAGTGGGGGAGAAAGAGAGAATCTGGCAGATCTTTGAAGTAATCCAAGGTCAAAAGTTTCCCCTTAAGAATATATGAACAATGTGAACTTACCGTACCCGGGAAGCCACCTCACAAGGTAAACACTTTCAGAAGATCAGTCCTTGAAACTCTTCATAGTGTCAAAGGTTGAAATGAGCAAAGTGGCAGCTGGTTTTGAAACATGAGTTTAAGGCATTTCTCCTTTGAAATTTCCAAACTTCCTTAATTTTCTGATTTTGCAGATAATGACAACAGTCTCCTTGGTATATTAAAAAAAAAAGAACCTACACCCTTGAAATAAATAAACGGATTTGAGATAAACCTCAAGGAAAAGAAAAACCAGAAAAACCCTCTCCACCACTCCCACACCTTTCCACCCATCAGGTGTTCATTATTTGCCTCAGCTGAATTTCCAGAGCAGCTTCCATGAGCTTGCCAGTGCCTAGCCTGCTCACATCACTCTCCAAGCAGTTTATGCTGAGAGGGTAAGTTCACACTGAAGCTGACAGTGCGTGTGCACACAAATCCTTTTAGCAATTTAGCAGAGTTAATGATGGTTATCTGAAAGTAACCAAAACATCCTCCTGTTTTAAACTGTAGAATTTTGTACTTTTATGTATAAATGTAAGAAAATTCAGCCTTAGGGGAACAATAGTGTAACAACACTTCCAAACGACTGTTGCTTAAATAGACATAGACTGTTTTCATTTATTAAAACGAAAGTATTTTCACTTTTTCCATCACTAAATCAATAGGATATTAAGCACATGAAAAGTCTTTAGCACATGGATAGGACCATTAGATTAGGCCTGTTCACATAGGTACTACAATTTTCCACTGATTTAAGTACATAAAAGAGTACCTACCATTAGAAGAGAAACAAAGAGAGGAAGTTTCTTAAAATGAAAGCTTGAAGGGACATAAAGCATACAGCAGATACACTATCAGATTTCTTCATATGGAGGCACTGCTGCAACAGTGTTGTTTCTTCAAAGAGATAACCCCTGAACAACATAAAAATATACAGATTTTCAAACACGGTGGAATATTTTCTAATATGAACATCCTAAAAAGGGGAAATCAATAAATGGCATGAAAAACTTCAAAGACGGACCTCCTGTCAATGACAGAGGTTCTTCAGCAATGTAAAGTCTTTGAAGAAGGACTCCCAGTGCTGGGAAACCTTTGAAGTGACAGAAAGCAGACATTTATAATTACAGAAAGGTGCGGTGTCCAGCAGAGATAGTAAAAAGATATAACGGGTATGTGTGGGGGAGGTTGAGCGGTAGCTTGGGCCCTGAGTGACCCTGCTCACTTGAAGCCTAAAAGCCTGCAAGGTCAAGCCTATATCCATATGAAAGAGACAATTTGTGAATTGGAGATGTGGGTAGGGCTTAGAAACCGAATTATTGCAGCTTTCACACGTCTGGCATATGTTTATTAAACAAGGCATCTCTCTTTTCTCACTAGCTCAGACTCCAGCACACAGCCCACACAGCCCCTTCTCACTTTGCAGCCTACAGTTCCCCTGAGGAGACAGCGAGGCTTGTTGTATCCATTGGCTCAGAAACTGGCTTAAAGTGAGGCAGTCCAGCTTTACCTATACTTACCTATATGCTTTTCATGAGTATATCACTCCTGACATTTCTGTTTCTGTGTTCTCCCTCTTCCTGGTTATTTCTTGATAAAGTGATGTAGAAATCCAGAGAAGCAAAAAATTATATGCTGGAAGAAAATGGAACTGTCTGGATTCTGGAGTTCTTTGAATTGTCTGCTGAAAGAGAAAATGTGAAGGTGTAATTTACATTAATAGATTTTTGTCTTCCCCTCAGACTACAAGGCAAGTTTCTGCTGTGTCTTTGGAGCAGAGCAGGGTCTGCCCATGCTCTGAGCAGTCTGAGAGCAGAAGGCATTTCAGCATGGTATTGAGCTCACACATGTGTGCCCAGCTGAGACAGAGAAAATGGCTCACACTTGTCCCTACCTTTCATATACTCACAGATCCAGGTTCTCCTAAAGCACAGGGTCAGGTCTCTTGCTTATGCCCCAAAGATCATATAACTACATCCCAAATATTCATTTTTAGTTATTTTCCTGTCTGTGACATGCTAAAAACATAGCATTTACAGGAAAAAAAAAAAAATCAGTACCTGATGCTAGACAAGATTTCCTGGGAAGATGAAATGAAAGACAAGGAAATGAATCAGCAGATGTTGCCACCTGTTTTGAACTCAACTGCTCTTTCTTGTGTAGGACCAGGATCTGGAAGTAGGAGTGCTCACAGTGGGCTGAAAAGGGTCTCCCAGTCGAGAGGTCTGTATTCCTCTGCCCTGGTGTGAGAAGGACACCAGGGAATCCTCTTCCTCCATGACCTGGAGCTCCACCTGTGAGCCCCAACTCCATACAGTCCCCTGGCTGGAAGAAAGGGAGCTATCAAAAAAGCAAACACCAGCTCCCCCGTCTTTCCTAGCTAAGAACTGCCAAGCAAAGGCTGGTGGAAGATGGCACCCTTTAAACCCTGAAACAAACACAACAATGATGCTTGATAACTTTTACACACACCTGGCATCCACAGATTTCAAACCAGTGAGTAACCCTGTTTATGAATGGGAAAACCGAGGCCCTGGACAGAGATTCAGGCTGGCTTTGTAGAAAATGAAGTCTTAGCACAAATAAACAAACATTTATCAATGCAGGAAATTCAGAGTAGTCAGCACTGAGTCTATTTTTGTCTTCACATAACCTTCAGTCCCAGGTTAAGGTCAGAACTGGAGAAAATAATACCAAAGTCCAATGCAGTCTTTAGAGAATTGCTGCAGCTTATTTTGTTGAACTCTTCTTTTGCTGGCCAGACAGCAACCATGTAATTAGGATAACTATGCAATAGTGTTTTTAAGGGAGTGCTATAGAGAAAAACTCAAACTACAGTACATACAAAAGCACTGTATTTGTTTTCTCAGGCATCAACAATTTAGTTTTTCTTCTGTTCAGGAGGTTGGCCTCAAGGGAATGGAAATCACAGAGATTATTACCTTTTTATAACTATCTTTCTAAAAGTTATGGCATCGGCTACATGAGGTGTGTAGTAAAAAGGAAAAAAAAATCCTAAGTACCAATGGAGAGACCGTATGGAAACTCAGAAGCAATTATCATGCAGACAAAATTTTTAAGAGTAGTGATGAAATTAAGCATTATTGCCAGAAGATGTTTACTAAAAATATCTTTCAGGTCTTTCAAAATTTTGCTTGGAGGATTTGGCATGACAAAGAAAGCAGATGTCAGATAACACATAACACATCAAGAAAACAATAATATATTCTGAGCTTAAGAGTCCTGCTGGTGATATGGGACAAAAATATGCCTGGGCAATCTGAAATAGCTTTTAAATAAAACAAAACCAAAACAAATTGAGATGTTTTGAAGTGCCTACATAACATGTAGATTTTGCACTACAAAAAGTTAGGCAACAGACAGGATAAACTCAGCAAGAACTGATATTACCCAAATGCAACAGATAAGTGGAAATTGTTTTCTGACGTGTGGTATTTGCTATCTGTGTAGTATGCATGATAAGATTCAAGCCATCCTGCAGCAAGGTACGCGGTGCTGTTTATACCACAGCTATTAAATGCCAACTCTTTCATAAAAGAAGCCCCCTAAATCCACAGCTAGACATCATTAAAAGAGAAGGGTGCAAACGTAAAGAGCTTTTCAAACTGAGAAGTAAGGATACCTTCCTCATGACTGCCGAAGGATGAGCCTCTTGCCTGCTTAGCAGTGCCATGCTCTGTGTGTTCTGGCACAAGACACAACCTGGAAGGGTCCACACCCTTTCAGGTAAATGTCTTTTCTTCTTCTGTCCCTGTGACTGGGCTCCATCAGGAGTCACATATGAGATGTTCCTCACTCTCCCATCCTGGACTCCAGGATATTTCTGTGATCAGTTTAGCAGAGCACACATTCCTAAGAGCAGCAGCTTTCCCCCTGGGTAGAATGAGGCCACAATGTCTTGTTGATGATTTCAGTGGCAGCAGCAGTGTCCCTTGGACAACACCACAGTGCCAGAGGTCATTGTGCCATCACAGAAATTTGGGTAATGTCTTATTTGTAAATAAGGCCAGGGAAAAACAGAATTATGCTTAGTGCATTAACTGCACACAGAGACAGTCTGTATTGTAAGAAAGGGATCTAAGTGACCATCCACTGAGGAACCAGTAGCGAGGTCTTGAAAACAGGCACCAAAACACCCTGAATTTAATCACATAAAACAAACTAAGAGCAGAGAGCACTATGATTTAGAAGAGTGAGGTTGGAATACCCCCAGTACCAGTATTTCTGTCAAATGGAAAAACTTCAAGGCTTGTTTCCAGAGCAGACAGCTGCTATCATTTGTGTTACAGGTAACAGGAACTTAAACAACAAGCTCAGTGGGAAGATAGGAGGGACTACCTTATTCATGCATTTAAAAGGAAAAAATTGTCACATTTGGCCACAGTCTAAAAATCAAGAGGAAAAAAAAATAACATAGAATGACCTGAAGTTACATGCCTCGTTGCTATTCCTGGTTTTTATTGTAGTTGATAATAGTTTCAGTGAGTTTGCCAAGATGTCATCTTTGTCACCTTCCTTTTTGCTGTTCTTTCCTTATATTTTCCCTGAGAACACAAGAATCAGATTTATGAAAAATGTATGCTGTTGTCAAGTACATACAAGTAATTTCTGTGAAGTGTTAACTAAGAAGGACTTATCTGCCAAAATTTAAGTATATGTTTGTTTTTAAGCACTTTTTATTTTCATTCTACTGTGGGAATCATCAAAATATGATAATATATTGTTTAAATTCTAAACTTCAAATATAATAAACTAACCTGAGACAGGACTAATGCTGAGAACTCGGTAATTCTTCTTATACCCATTGCATTTCAGGCACCTCTCAAGCCCCAAAATGCATTTCAGATTCTAGAGATGTCTCACAAAAATAACAAACAACCAAAACCAAACCACAAACTTTTCATGTTTTTCAAATATCAGTCAGAATACATTGCTTACTTCATTAAATAGCCTTTTCCAAACATTCAGAAACTGCATACAATGAAATATTGGAATACTGTATTAGCAGCTGACAGTGTAAATCTATAAGAAACACATTATGAAACTTCTCCAATACAGAGAGTCATCAAATGTATTTAATTTTATCTGGTAACACCTATATACAGGTCTTACAATATGTTCTTTCAAAAAAATATTGCTAAGAAAGAAGGACATGGGTGAGACCTCTAGTATTCTTTATGCAGCAAATCACACACAGGAGGGAATCCCTTGCTCAGACAAGTGCATCATGTTACAGTCTTATCCTGCAAAATGTGATCCATGTGTGAAATCCAAAGTTATTAATTGTGAAACTGATTTTATCAATATTAACTAAATCTACTTTTGAATATTATCTGCTTAGCAGGGTAGAATTAATACATGAAATAGAACAGAAAGGAGAGAATAAAAGTCACCACGGAAGAGAAAATGTTTATCAGTTTAGTTACAGTTTTCTCAGGACTTTTGCTCTTTCTGGCTCCAGTCTGTGTGTCCTCTGTGCAAGAAAAGCAAGTGTTTGAAATGAAAAGCAGTGGACAAGAGTAAGACTTCAAAGCATCAAGATTTCTATGGCTTTTCAGGCATTAAGGAGTAAATGGATATTCAACTATTCAGCAGTGAAAAAGAAGCAAAAGATGTCAGATATGACATGGGACAGACAGATATCAGAACTTTCTGGAATACCAGACAGGTCAGCAGAACATCATAAGAACTTCTTAAATGGCACTAAACTGCTGTGTGGAGGCAACTGAGTGCTCCTGCACCTCTTGGCATGTGGGGACCCAGCTGTGAAGTGCGACCCAGAAAATCCCTCCAGGTCCCTGTAAGCACTGATGTGTTTTGCCTGCACATTTCCTACGAATACCTTAAGGCTAGTCCCTTCTCTTTGGACAGATGAGTGCATTGATTTAGGATCCGCAGATTAGAGGAGCTACTGTGGGACCAATTCAACATGCCAGTCTCACTAAACATAGCAGCTGCTAAAAGTTCTCTCAAAGATTTGAGCAGTAAGGCTCACTGTCACTCTCAGTCCCACTGGGTTTATTCAGGATTTGGACAAGAGTAACGTTGCTTTCTGCACTGAAGTGATGCCCACTGAAGCCCTCTGGCTACTGGGATTATTTAGGAATTAAGTGATTATCCACTTACATATGCCTAACCATATTTATGTGCTTTTATGGAAAGGGGTCAGGAACAACAGTCTCCAGGTCACTTAATTGTTGTGCTGCTCCCTGAGTGTCCAGCCCACTGATCAGTCAGACTCATTTCTCTCTGGCTGGAGGGTCACCCTTCCCTCCAAAACCAGGATTTAGCCACTGCATGACAAAAGCCTGAATCCCACATCCTGAAGGAGTCAGATCACAGCCTGGGTATGCACTTACATCCCCCAGCTCAGACGAATGTCTTATGGTCGAACTGTGTCTCAGCAATGGTGATGACTGCCCTTCCTCAGGCACGTTGGGGTGGGAACAGACCCAAACAATTAGGAGGCTGTAGCTGCTGGGATGAGAAGGGCTGTCCATGACACCAGGCAAAATGAATTCAATTCCCACAGCTGCTAAATGACAAAGACTTCAGAGACACCACTCCTTCACTTTGAAGGATAGCAGGATACAGAACAGGAGGGGAAGAGGTGAGCCTCATCCTAAGGGAAGGATGGCTACTTAGACTCTCCTCTCTGCTATTTTTTTTTTCTAAAAAGAAACTACATGGACCAAAATGCCACAGGTAAAAAGGAAAGCAACAAGGGAGCAGAAGATTGCTTTTCTGTATGCTCTAGATTCCTTGAGAATAGGAGTTTTGTCGTGATGCAGGAAAACTGTGCATCTAGCTGGAGTCCTCCAGCAGAAATCAGGACCTGAAGTGTGTAGGTCTTTGATCTTAACTGATTCTCAAGGTCATTTTTCTTAGCTCTTTTGCAAACTGTTACCTCAATTTCTGTGGCAGTATCAGCCTAAATTCCCAAGCACAAAAAATATGTCCTAGACTGTTTCCTTTCAATATTATAATACAATATTTTAGAGGGTTTAGAATTAACCTGTTCAAATTGTTATTACTTGAAGAACATGCATTTTTCCAAGAATCACCTACCTCTCATATCCATAAACTATGCATGGTATGGTGAGCTGGATAACATCAAAGGAAGCAGATCTTTTTCAGTAATACATCGTATTCCGTAAATCAGCTTGAAAGGTATTTTTCAGCTCATTTTGATTTTTATGCTTTCTTTTTCCTGCTGCTTGATGTAAAACTGACAAAGTAAAACTGACAATAAGCTGCAGAGAGATTCAAGCTTCCTGGTACAGAGGAGTAAACATTTCTCCTAACAGATGGAGTAATTTTCACTTCTATTATCATTAACAAACTTCAAAATTCTGTGCAAGTGGAGAAGCCAGCAAGCTAGCAGTGTACCCCTGGATGTTCCTTTACTGCTATATTTTTATAGGTACCTTTTTATCTTTAGAAGATCATGTAAGACAGTATCAGCAATACACACTGGGCATCCTTGTGGCCTGCTGCCCAATACTTTGAGCAGAATCACGGCAACTGGACTGTGAAGGACAAGACAGACCACTCCCTCTGAGTCCCTAAACTCTCTCCACTCAAAAGCCAGTGTTTTCCACCCCACAGCTACACCGGACTGCAGTTATTGCCCACTCTCTGTCACCAAACAGCTGCATTTTTGTGTAGAACAGGCGTGACAGTAAAAGTGTGAACGTGCAGGTGGCCAGTGGGGCAGCCATGCAGAGCCACCTGCTTGAGTGGAGTGAGGAAATGCTTGGGGGAGCAAAATCTCAGGGGACACCTGTGCAACTAAACTGGATTTGACCCAAAGTATCAAATTTTTTTTGACCCAGACTTTATGAATCTTCCCCATGTAAATCACCCCAGTCTTTTCCACAGCAAAGAGTAGGTTGTTATTCTCAGCCCACAGTCTATTGCTTGTAACGTCTGTGTTGCTGAAAGCAGCATCATACAGTGAGGAAATAATTTTCAATTAGAAAAATTACTATAAATATTTTTTTTGCTGTTAAACCTTTTTCTGTCTACAATGCACTTATTTTTTTTTCTAATGTACAAAGACATCTAGCATTTGGAGTTGTTTTACATA